>CATKUM010000216.1:59023-100042 GCA_949786405.1 Onychomys arenicola | reverse complement strand
AGGCCACGTAGCAAAAAGGGAGTGCGCTTTACAACCTGCCTGATGCACCCAAGCGCTGCGAACTGTGGGCTTTCGCGCTATCTCGCGGCTATTGTGTACGAGTAAATCGAAGAATACGTAGTTGATCAACGTAGTATATTGGCGTCTGTAACTCCACTTGTGTAGTTACGTCCGACGGCGACGTGCACGGCAGGACAAATAAACTTGAGGCCTGCTGTTGCAAGAATTGGTAAAGACGAGCACATTTCTGCAATTTCAGGCGAGCGCTAATCGTCGTTGCCAGGCATTCAGCGTTCCCAGTCGCAGTCACAGACGTAACCCCATGTGCCGAAACTTCAAGTGGTGTCTGTTCCAGTTGGCATCCTGTAACAGCTGACCACCATGTTCCGGTTGATCATGTCGGGAAGCTCCCACCGATGCACCCCTCGCCTTGCCCAGCCTCAATGCTCGAGCGTCCAAGGAATGTAAGCCCGGTAAAGGCCAGTGCGGGCCAGCGTAGTTGCTCCTTCTTTTTAGCTGCCGTACCTCGCCCCATTTAGGCTAGAGATGACTCGGCTTCAGTGCATGTCAGGCAGAATAGTGACACGACCTGAATTTGATAGGAGCGTGACCACACATCTCACCACGTACGCTGGTGGCTGCTTGCGAAAGGGTCGCGCAGGAACCGTGGAAATGGCTGCAGGGGTTGTGTGGTTGCAAATTTCTCGACGTTGATCAAATACGGCAACCGCTAGCTGCACTGCATAATGAGTGTTCAGCCCCGTAGAGGGCACTTCCGCTTTCTCGCATCGCTGTCATGCTGGGCAAAATGTTTCCTCACATCCACAGCTGACAATCTGCCACCTGTGGGACTCTGCACAAACCACATGCACACCGGGAAAACTCTATCATTTTACACTTCGCTGAGATATTCTGCGTTACACCGCCAAGTCAAACCGCCTCTTATCTCTTTTTGAGCGTAAGCACACTGAAGTGATCTTCACCTATGGTAGCGCCTGCAGAGTTTGCTCCTGTCTCGTCGCGTTAAATCCATGTTCCAGCTCCGCTAGAAGGCTGACGACCTCCGCTGGCCAGGGGCTTTTCGGCTTATTCCGCTGCCGTAGCTTCAACATGCCCCAGAGTTACAGATGTCGGAGATGTTGGCTGTAATTCTGATTGTCTCGTAAGGCCGCCGAAGAATCTCAGCTCGGTCTCTGCAAACTACTTTCCTCTGCATCTGCTGCCGAGAGTGCCTTTCTGCACTTTCCGTACTCGCAGGACAGTGGCTCCTTCTGCAAGAGGTGCGTTTCGCGAGACTTCCTCGAATCAGACAGGTAGGACGCTCACGCAGTGCTATTTCCTCGCGGAGGCAAACTGTCTCATTCCTCAATCGCTCTCTTTAGAAGACATTACTCCTAACAAGCAGTGCTTCTGACTGTCATATAATTTTGCTCCATCCTTCATGTTCCCTCTCTCTTAAGTACTGCACTCTGCAAACTATGGTATTTCTCGCGACTGGTGATTTTACGTCCAGCAAGCATCAAGGCACGCTGTCGTGTTCATATGCGTGACGGCGAGAAGTCGGCCTCATGCACGATACGCGCCCCAGAGCTCATCATTCCGGCTACCTTTCCCCTTTGTGGTAGGAGCTGAACTGTACGCTAAAGAGATGTCGCATACGCTGTAGGCGCTCGCGGGGCACGCAGGAGTTCCGTATAGTGGTAATTCAAACGTACTTGGCAGTTGTGCGCATTTTGGCAAGCTGCGCCCCTACATTCAGTACGCCCTACGTCATTCCGTGTTTCACGACGATCAACAACGTAAAGAGTATTGATCCCCTGCGGATCCACAGCTGGTGACTCGCTCACTCGGTAGCTGGCCTAGGTGTGACGGTCTGACGCTGTAGACTGGAAGGGCGAAGTGCAGTAAAAGAGTGCGTCAGCTTGGAGCTGGCAAGCATGAGGTAGGCCAGTATAGTGCCGCAGTGTCCCCGAGTGACGCGCGCTATACCTAGTCCCTCACAGAGCAGTGACTGTTCACTTTGTAGATTTAGCTGTGTAGAACATGCTTTGTTCGTTTCAAGGCGGCTCGCTACAGACCTGAATGGTTGATTTTTATTTTCTGGCTGTACGCTGAAAACACGCTCGGCACCTGCTGGTACACAACCAAGCTGGGAAACGTCGGTACGGATACGACTGATCTGTTTCCGGTGCTGACATATGCTCGATGGAATGCCAGCTGGTATAGAACGAGCACAATGTGAGAAAGACCAGCGACGTGTCTCTTCTGTAAATATGAGCATCTCCCAGTGCACATAAGCATACGTTTTCCTGGGGGGATGGTTGATCTATTTTTTTGCTTATAGTCATGTTCAATATGTGTTTTCGGCGCGAGGCGCAGGAGAGTCGGTGCCGAACAAGATAGGCTTTCAAAAGAGTTGCTGCGTAAGGTGCACGCGTTATATGTTCGCTCAATCTACATAAATCTCTTTGATAATGCTACCGAGTTGAAGCAGGTGGCAATTGCTTTTGCTTGGAGACAGGCCAACGTGCCACAAGTCAGGCCGTAGCTTTGCGACTAGGTCGCTACACGCGAGATCGCTCTAGCGCCGAGGCTAGTCGCGATCGCATGCAAATAATTATCGGCTCAGGTGGGGGGTGGTTCGTCCCTCAACCTGGCCGCCCACATCAGGTTGACTTTCCCTCGGGTGATAACTTTTTTTTTTACAGGTCAGGCCGTAGCATTGCGACTAAGTCGCTACATGCGAGATTGCTCTGGCGCCGGGGCTAGTCGCGACCGCGTGCAAACAATTATCGGTTGCGACTAGGTCGCTTCATGCGAGATTGCTCTGGCGCCGGGGCTAGTCGCGATCGCATGCAACTAATTATCGGCTCAGGGTGGGGGGTGGTTCGTCCCTCAACCTGGCCGCCCACATCAGGTTGACTTTCCCTTGGGCGATAACTTTTCTTTTACAGGTCAGGCCGTAGCATTGCGACCAAGTCGCTACATGCGAGATTGCTCTGGCGTCGGGGCTAGTCGCGACCGCATGCAAACAATTATCGGTTCAGGGTGGGGGGTGGCCTTTCCGGCGACCTAGCCGCCCACACCATGTTGCTGCCTCAAACACTTTTCCTCAGGCTATGTACATTTTTTGAGCGGACCGCGTTTGCAGATCTCCGCCTGTACGGATTCCCAACGTCCACGGCACTCTCCCGGTGGCTTTCCCTTAGGCGATACACTTTTTTTTTCTCCTCAGGCGAATCTCGTTTGCAGATCTCCGCCTGTACGGATTCCCGGCGTCCACGGCACTCCCCCGGTGGCTTTGATGGGTACATCTGTACGCCCCTCAGCTGTGGCAACATGCCGTGCAGGTTGACACCGCTCTAGCCACCTCGAAGCATCCTGTGTACCGGCAATCTCACAGTCTCTCCTTTAGCCGCCTCGAAGCATCCTGTGTAGCGGCAAATCTCACAGTCTCTCCTTTTGGCATCTCCGCGGCTGTTGTCGCTCGCCTTCCCTTCAGCCTCGTGGGTAGGTTTAATAATTCCTCGTAGAGGCGACAGCAGGAGGCAGAGAGTAACGCGCTCAATCGACGTCGCCACGATCTATACGCCCTTAACAACTACTCAGTACATACGTCTTCGCCTCTCCGTGAGTGTGCAGCTACTGCTCCGCCTCTCTCTCGCTGACAGCTGTATACACACTGGAGAACGTCGATGATCAAGAATGAATTCCATATAACCCATCGGCAGTACTTGAGTAGAATTCCCGCATCTATTCATTGTTTTCAGGAGGCACAGCTCCCCGTTTGCTGCTTGGAAGGCACCTTCACCATACTCCACTCACAATCACCGACTGGCAGCACATACCCTCATAGAGAGAAAACTGCCTGATACGCGTTACCGGGCCCGCTGGTGACTTTGCTGGATACGGAACTCACGCACAACCAGAGGGGGATCGAAAACTGCGCAGGCGCCGACTCGCACATCTTTGCAACACCGGGCACTCCTCACCGGGAGAGCGGAATGGTGTCGCTAGATAATCTTGTTGTGGCTTCCGGTTGATGTGAGCCGCGAGGGCGAGAAGCCAGCAACCGCACTGTAGTGTGCACTAGAATGTGTCAAGGAGCTCACCATGCCAATAATGCATAGAGGCAGCTCTCTGTTGAGGAAAGAAACAAAGACGGCGCCGTCAGCGCACCCACAAAACTCTTTTGATTTGAAGCAAGCACAACATAGACGCAACCCTGCCCTTTCCTGCTGCAGAGGACGGAGAACGCAACCTCGAATACTTACACAGAGGCAGAGGCTTTCTGCTGTACTGTGCGTGGTAGCATCGATAGTCGTCTTCACCGTTCTCTCGCACTTAATCTCCATATGTAAGCGGCACCGTGAACGTGATGTTTTCACCCGCTTCAGGAATTCTTCACTTTTAGGAAGTGTACTTCGTCGTTTGGCAAGTGTCAGTTCAGATGAAGGCAATGAGGATGAGGTGTGCGCGAGATTGCTACAGACCAGAGGAGGGCTGAGCCAGTCGGTGGACATGGCTCCGCTCAGGCCACATGAACCGCAGAGCGCTTCAGCTCCAGATACAAGCGCGACATCGACTGAGGAATCAGAGGGTGTCGATGCCACCGGTCGGAATACAGGTTCGGTTATACACCCAGAGCCTCCGCCTTATGCTGATGTAGTGGTAGGTCGGCGTCGGTGGGACGGATTTTCTTGGAATTACGGTGAGCCACTTGAAGAACATTTCTTTTCCCCAGGGCAACAGGGTGGTGTGGCAGATCCCAGTGAAAACGGTGCTCAGGATCTACATCCGCTTTCATCAGGTCTACACGGACCACCGACAGAGCCTCCGCCTTATGCTGAAGTAGAGGACGGTCCTCCGCCTTGGTGGAACGGACGTTCCTGGGACCACGGACCACGACCTGGAGAAGACGTATCCATGTTATTGACACAGGATAGTGGAGGCGCTGGTGGAGACAGTGCTCAGCCTCTGCGGCCGCGTCCACCGCCTTATTCTGAAGTGAGTGTTTCTTGGACTGGACGTGGTGGAGGCGCCGAGGGCAGCAATGGAGGTGGTGTCAGTTTCCTGGGTTTGCCTTATTCTGGACCTGCTCCATCACCTCCTCACTATTCTAGAAATGAGGGGAGATTTCTAGAAGGCCCTGGAGGTACCGAAGTCGATTCGGGATCTGATGATTTCTCGTCTGTTTCTTCTGATGATGGAATACGTAGGCGAGAAGAGGGGCCACACGCAGTTGGACTAAATCTGCGCCACGGCGGAAATCTAGGAGGATTTATACACCAGAGCCTAATCAGGCTTGCGTATGCTTGCTTTACCATCACCGTGTTTACACTCCCGCTGGTCGTATACATCCTGTATTTAGTTGTGTCTCCAGTGAGGCAATCAGCCGGGGACAGCATGTACGACCACAGCGCGGTCAATGCTACGACGGGGACAAATCATTCTTCAAATACAACACGAGGTGGTTGACGCCCTCGTTGCGCCACGCCAACTCGACGCTTTCCTCAAAGCTACTGCTGGCTCCACAGTGCGTCGATTCGAGTCACCCTCTGCATAGAGCATGCCAGGCTACTTTGCCAAAACGTCTGGATTTCTCCCTTTGGGTAGAAACGATGCGGCGTCCACAACTCATGCCGCGCTCCCAGTGTCGTTTCCTCCAGGTTCTCTCAGCACCTACACTGCACGCACATCTGTTCCGTAACACGCGGGCGCAGACCGCCGCGGGAGGGCCACCGGAAAACGAGTTTCGGCTGCAGCACTTAGCAGGAGGGTATACGCCAGTACACAACAAGCCAGTTCAGTTCACTTCCACCAGACATTCCATCGTGAGTGCATCGCCCCACTCACGAAGTGCCTCACAGCGCCTCCAGAAACGTCAACATATCCTTGCGCATGTATAAGGAAATGGGCAGGAGGGCAGCGCCCGTGGAGGAATCAGCAGGTGGAAATAGGATCCGTCTCTATCAGAGCATGTAGACGGCACTAAAACGTTCTGCATCAGCAGGGAATCCAGTGTGCATGCCAACAAATGAGAAAGAACCTAAATACAGATCACGCTCGGCTTGCGTCGCCTGCTGTGAGTGTGTCAACTCCGCCTCCGAGCCCGGTCACACAAGCCCCTCAGTGCAACTCTGCGCACTACCCCTCTTTGCGACAGAACAACGTGTTTAAGATTAATGTGGTGTAGCATGGTGCAGCACCGCACATCGGAATTGCGCCATTGCAGTCTTCCGACCAGACCTGGCGTTTCCGCATTAGCACGTCTCGGAACATATCGCACCTGCCTTCGCCGTCACGATGCGTAAGCTTCCGCGACCGTCTGCGATCAGAAAATCACGCACGCACACCCTGCCTTCGCTGGACGACGTGCAGGGGATACGCACGTCGAGCTACGTGGTCACCACTGCCGTTCCACTGAATTCGCTCTCGTCTTCGAGGCCGCATAAACCGCTATGCGTGTGACATCGTGTGTGTCCACGTTGACGGCTGCGTGCAGGGACATTATGCGCTCGTCATTTGATGGATGCATAACCCGGCGGGCTATCCGACTGGTTTTTCTACGTGCTGCACATGCAGTGCTCCATTCCAATTCTTCCAGAGTCCCTTTTTCACGACGGAAGCAGGAGAGGACACCACGTGTTGTTTAGGATGACGCACTGAGAAGCTGCAGTGCCGCGATCTTCTGCTGCAGGAAGGAGAATTGATGGGAACAAACGCATGCAGCTGTGTCAAGGTTCTAGACTCCTGCTGTGGAAATTAGTTTGCAGAGATATACAATTTTTCCGAAGTGCTGCGTCAAAGCATCTCACCCGGTGTCGCATGATTGCAAGGCTACTGTGGGCCGCTGTCCTCCCAAACAGACCCGAAACAACTTTCCGTCGGGCACAGACATACAGTCACGGTGAACTCACGTTGTCCCTTAGTGCGCCTATATCACGGCCCTGCGAAGATGCCAGCCCCCCCCCGCTACCCGAAGCCGGGCACGTTGTTAGCGTTCATGCCGATCACCACCCGCCTCACCACGGTGTTCCCTGTCGTTCATCACGCGAGCCAGTTGATTTGCGTCGAGGACCCACCTGCGGAAGGCGTAGCAGCGTGTACGCTGTATGAATGCGATGGCAGTGAAAAACTTTCGACCCTGTGTGATTCTAGTGTTTAATTCGAACACTCGCCTCCCTCGCAGCAAGCACCATGTACGTGGCGTGCCTTTGATATCAACCAGAATAGCAACATCCATCGCATACAAACCGAAGCACGAGTCACGCGCGTTGCCCCTGCGTTTCATCAACACACACGACTTCCAAGTAGCATGTCATTTCGCGACGTGCGTATCACCTTCTTTCTCTTGTACACTTTCCAGGTGTCCCGCTTGTAATGGGCGGCTTTTTATATAGTCAGTGCACAACTGTTGGACCACTGCAGTAATCAACCACGTGGAAGGGATGGCTTTCCATAACTTGCCTGAACTGATCAAACTCTACGGACTGTGGGCGGTCGCGCCACCTCGTGCCTAATGTATGGTAGAAAATCTCGAAGAACGCAGCTCACCAACATGGTAGCACGCAAATGTCTGTAAGTCCTCTAGAGTAGATACGTCCGACAGCGACAAGTACAGTGGGACAAACAAACAGACTTGCTGAAGACGAGCACATCCCTGCGATGTCTAGCTAGCGCCACGACTCATCGATTTAGTGCTAACAGTTCCACGTAGGCCAACGTTGCAGCCACTGTTACGCACAGTCAACCCACGGGCCGATACCTTGAGTCGTCTCCGCCGGCCCCCGATTCTAAATGGCAACCGTCTACCCTCTGCCAATGGTGGCAGCTTTGATATGTCGAGCATCTATGGAGTGTGGGCCCAGTAGACGCCAATACGTGACAGCGGACTCGCTTTCTCCGTGTCTGTCAAGCCTCGTCTGACTGAGGTTAGGGGAGAGGGCATTCGAGTGCATCTGTGCATTCGTGGGACACGCTCTGAATTTGACATGATCCTGGCAACATCAAAGGTGTTGTCAATCCACTCACCGCGCATCGTGGCATCTGCTCTTTAAAAGGTACGAGCAAGCACCGCGGCGGTGGTGGCAGAGGCAGTGTGGTTGCAAACGTTATGACGTTGGTCATATAAGAAGTAAACCGCGACCTCCGCTGCATACAGTTGCTGTCACGCCACACTGGCCGATCTCTCTCTCAGATCACAGTTGACGGTCTGCAAGCAGAGGACGTCTCCACAATGCGCATGCACACCGGGGAAACGCTATCACTCTACATTTTCGCTGAGATGTTCTGCGTTACACGGTCGAACCACACTGCTTCTTCTGTGTCTCTGAACCTCCGCACACTGAGCTGGCTCTCACCTGTGGTGGTATCTGTTGCTTCCCTGAAGTCCAGAGTGTGCTCTTCTCTCGTCCCCTCGAATGCATATAGGCTCTGCGAGCTCCGCTAGAAGGCTGCGATGGAAGGGCGCTCGTCTCAAACTTATCGCGACGGGTGGCGCTAAACCTCACTGTCTTATTCTGTTGCCAGAACTTCAACGTCTCCCTCATTCGCACAGGTCGAAGAGAATGGTTGCTATCCTGATTGCATCGCGGGATAAACGAAGCACCTCATTTGCTCTCCGCAAACACCTTGGCTCTATGCCTCCTGCTGAAAGTGTTTTTACTCCATTCTTCGTGCTCGCAACATTGCTACAACGCGTACAACAGAGCGTTGTAAGGCGTGACAGGTAGTCCAGTTGCAGCGCGCGTGTGCGATGAGGCTCCCGCAGCTCATGGCGGAAGCTGGCCTACGCAGTGCGATTGCCCTGCTGAGACGAACTGCCCCAGTCCTCAATCGCTCTCTTTGGAGAAAGTATTACGTGCAACGACACGCAGTGCTACATGGCTGCCGAAAACTTCTTCTTCGTCCTTCACATTTTCTCTGTCTAAAGAACTACGTTTCGGATAGGAGATATTTGTCTCGATTAGCGCGTTTACATCTGGCTAAGGCATTATGGCACGCTGTCGTGACCATCTGCGTGACGGCGAGAAGTACTCATCCTCACGCAGCAATTGCGCCCCAGCGCGATCCATCACGCCTGTCCTCCCCCGGAGTGGCAAGAGTTAAAGTGTATGCAAGATATGACGCGTAGGCTGTAGGCGCTCGCGAGGGGCGCAGCAGGCATGTGCAGTGGAGATTTGAACCACTTGGCAGTTGCTCGCGTCTCGGCAAGTTGCGCCTGTGTACTTTTCCTGCCGTATCCCCAAGCTCATACCGAGTTTCACGAAGCCAGTACAGTTGTCTACAATGTCTACGTGGTTCATCCTCTCCGGCTGCACGCCGGCGGTGACCCGCTCACACAACAGCTGACCTAGGGGTGATGGAGGTGTGGTGATCTGATACTGTAGACTGGCAGTGCGGAGCGCAGCAAAGGAGTACGTCGCCGGGGAGCTGGTAGGCGTGAGGCAGGCCAGCGATGTACTACATTGTTACCCTCGAAACGCGCTACACCGATGCCTTGACAGAGCACTGAATGTGCAAGTTGTAAATTTCTCTGCGTGCGACATGCTTTCTTCGTTCCTCGGGGGCACGCCACAGATCAGGAGGACTGGTCGATGAGTACAGGTGAGGTATGCTGTACACATGAGCGGCACTCGTTGGTGACTTGGGGAGACTGTGACTCGATGACATCTGTTCCGATAAAGCTGATATGTTTCCAGTGCTGGCATATGTCCGAACGAATGCCGGCTGCCACCGCATAAGCATACTGTGACAAAGAACAGTGACGTGGCTCTCCTGTACTTAGTTGCACCTGCGCCAGCACAGAACGTCCTTTCTGACGCATGCGCTTTTCTAGGGGATGATAGATCTATTTCTCGGTTTTCTGCTTGCAAACGTGCTCGATATATGTTTCCGGCACGAGGTGCGGGAGCGTCGGTGCCAACCAATACATGTCTGCAGGAGAGCTGGTGCGGAAAGTACACACGTTGTACGTTCGTTTAATAGACAGAGATGTCTTTACAATACTGATAAGATTGAAGACGGTAACAACTGCTTTTCCATGAAGACTAGCTGATGTGACACGCTTCATCCAATATGTGCACACGCCACATGCGAGATCGCTGTTGGCGCCGGTACTAGCCGCGACAACATGCAAACCGTCGCCTTAGGCTGCACCCGTTCGCACGCGACGGCACCTCAAACACATTCCCTCAGGTATTTGCTAAGTAGAGCGTATCGATACTTTCAATATGTTCCTTTCACCCTCATGTGAATGTACGCCTCTCCCAGTTGCACGAATCTCCACTGTTTTTCACACCCTCAGGCGAACCGCGTTTGTAGATCTCCGCTTATCCGGATTCCGGGCGTCCACACGATTCCCCCGGTGGCTTTTTTTGTGCACGCCTGTACGCATCTCAGTTGTGGCGAAACGCCGTGTACGTTGGCACCTTTCTAGCTACTTCGAAGCATCCTATGGAGCGGCACATGTCACCGTCTTTCCTTGTGGTATTTGCTTCGAGTCGGCTGCGGCTCCCCTTCCGCTCAGACGTGGCAGGTTGTCAGCCTCGCGGGAAGACTTAATAATCCCGGGCGACAGCAAGAGCCGGGGAGTAACGCGCGCTCATCAAAGAGGGCATATTCTCTACCAGACGGGTTCACTCAGATACAAAGTCTCAGAGCATACCCCGGCCTTTCTTGCTCCATAGCTGTATACACACTAGAGAACGAGGGGGACCAACGATGAACACCGTCGACCCCTCGTCAGTACATGAGTAGAATTCCCGCATCTATTCATTGTTTTCAGGAGGCACAGCTCCCCGTTTGCTGCTTGGAAGGCACCTTCACCATACTCCACTCACAATCACCGACTGGCAGCACATACCCTCATAGAGAGAAAACTGCCTGATACGCGTTACCGGGCCCGCTAAAGACTTTGCTGGATACGGAACTCACGCACAACCAGAGGGTGATTGGAACTGCGCAAACACGCGCGAACGGCATCCCTATTCCAGCCGCGTGCCAAGGAGGGACCGGAATTGTACCGGTAAATAAACAGGTGGCGGCTTCCTATTGGCATGTGCCGCGCTAGGGGTGGGCCTGCAACAGGGCTATAGAGTGTACTAGAATTTATAAGGAAAATAACCATGTATAGTATGTCAGTACTAGATAGGAGTGGCACTGTGTTGGTGAAAGAAAGGAAGACGGCGCGGTCAAAGTTGCCCCATGAAACTTTCGATTCAACGCAAACGGTTAGACGCAACCCGCCCTCTCCTGCTGCCGAGGACGGGGAACGCAACGTCGACATTTTTCACAGAGGCGGCAGGCGTCTGCTGCCTTGTACTTTGTAGTTTCTATAGTCGTCTCCATGTTTCTCACCCTATCAGTCGCCGTATGTATGCGACAACGTCGAAAAGTTGATGTCTCTAGCCGCTTAAGCGACCGTTCACTTCTGGGGGTGTAGCTGGACGACTGGCAAGTAACAGATCAGTGAATTAGCGGTGCTACAGATTACTGCGGCGCGGAGAAGCGTTGGGGCCGTCGCTCCGCCCAGCCGTCCTCTGGACGCGTGAGCCGCAGCTCGGTTCGGAAGCAGAGCTAGGCAGTACGTCGGCCGGGGAATCGGTGAACGACGAGGGCGCCAGTGGAAACCTTGACCCACATGTACCGGCCGTATCGCCTCCTTATTCTCGTTAGCTTTTGTCGAACGGCGTTGGTTTACCCTACAGATAGCGACGTGGAGTAGATTTCTCCCTGTCAGAGGCACAAGGTGCGGGTAGCTCCACTGAAGGCGGTGCTCAGCATCTTTTCCTGGATCCTCCACCTTACTCTGAACTAGATGTTTTTTGGACTGGACCTGCTGGAGACGCGGAGGGCACCCCTGAAGACAACGTACGTTTCTGGAGTTTGCCTGATGCTGGGTATAGTCGGTCACATTTTCCAGATTTTTCTGCGGGAGACAGGAGACTTCTTAGATGTGCTGGAAGCAGAGAGCGTGATATAAAGTGTGAGGGAGTCTCGTCCACCAGTTCTAAGCAGATGCGACGACTTAGTGGGTCGCCTCGTGTACATAGACTTTATATGCGATTCGGTAGGTATTCACTAACGTTGGAACCCATACAGGTGAAGAAGCTTTCGTGTCTCTGCATCTTCATTCTCCTCACTTCTGTCGGTCTCTAGAGGCGGTTTCTTCATTTTTCACACCATGCAACATCAGAACGTTCGTTCTGCAGCCCGCCAGCATTACGCCTACTTCGACAAACTACAACCAAAAGCGTTGACGTCCTCCAACCGGACACTCTCATCCAGGGCATTCCTAGCTTCGGGCTGCCTCCGCGCAAGTCGTCCATGCTGGAAGCTTCGGATTCTTTCCTACACGTGAGAAACGTCGGTATCTCTCTGCTCCACAACAGTCGGCTTACAATTTATACCGCGCCACGCTCTCAGTGTGGTTCCTATCACATACTCTCAGCACCGCACACACAACCAGAACACGAATCATCGCGGAAGAGTCATCCCACGAAAGCGGTGTTACGGCGGCCGCACGTAGCAGAAGGCTCCGCGCTAATCTGCAACATCTCCGCTAATTTCACTTCCACCACAGTCCCTCTATCGCGTATGCAGTGCCCCGCGAAAGACCTGCGTCACAGCACAACCAGACACGTCAACAAGCCCCAGGCGTACATATGCGGCAGTACGCAAGATGGCAGCGTTCGTGGAGGAGCTAGAAGGCAACAATACGGTAAGGCTGATTCAGAGTGCGTAGACAGCGCCGAGCCCCTCTGTATTAACCTGCAGCGTGGAAGTCTATGTCCACGCCAGCACACGAGGAAGGACCTGAAGACAGATCAGGCTCGACATGCCCCTGCATTGAGTGCGTCCACGCCCCCTCCTAAATAGACGCACGAGCGACTGCAGCGCGCCCCGGGGGCCCCCCTCTCTGCGCCGCAAGAGGATCTACTATGGATCCCTCCGCTTCAGAATGGGACTCACTCTGGCTAAGCACCGCACAAGAAAATGCGTGATAACTGTTGTAGTATCGGACAAACCTTGTCTGGGTTTGCACGTCTCCGAACACATCGCACCTGCCTTCGGTGTCACGATGCGAAAGCTTGCGCTGCCATCTGCAGTCACGCTATCTTTGCTGGACGAGGTAGGAGGTATACAGCTTCTACGCCCGGCTGCGTGATAATCGTTTTCGTTTTAGCGGATCCGCGTTTGTCTGCAAGGCTGTACATGCCGAAGATAAAACTCAGTGCAACTGCCGATATGTCCAACATGATCGTTGTGTGCAAAGGTGCTAGGCTCTTTACTCCAGGGCTGCATAGGCCGGCGTAGACGACCGCGGTGCACATGCGGTACAGCTTACAGTATATCTAGTATCACCGTTTGAGAATGGCGGCAGAAAAGGACACCGCGAGTTAGAAAGCAGGCGAGTACACCATGAAGCAGCAGTACCGCCATCTTCTTCTGCAGGCAACAGAAAGGGGGGGAACAAACACAAGAAGGTTACTGCGTCAACGACTTCGCCAGCTGCAGTGAGAAGGCGGTCCATAAACGTGCAGAACTAGCAAGTTTTTCCGAAATGCTGTGCCCATGTTCTCCAATGGCTGTACGGTGAGTGCGGATTTGCTGTGGGTCCTTGTCCTCCATAACCGGCCTGAAACATTTTTCCTTCGGACAATCATACAGTCAGAGCAAGGCCCCGTTGTGCCGTACTCCGCGAATACAGCAGTCCTTGCAAATTGATCGCCCCTTACACACGAACGGGAGCTGCGCACATTCTTAGCGATGGTTCTGATCATGACCTACTTCACCAGGGTGTTCCGTGTCTTTGGTCACGCAGGACCCTTGACCTGCGTTGAGACACCACCTCCACGGGAGGTAGGGGTGTGTACGGTGCACGAACATAGAGGCAAGAGGCACAATAAATCTGCCGAATGAAGGCGATTTGTATACCTCAACGGTACATCCACCTGGCTGAAAACAAGCACCAGGGGGATGAAGCGCCGTCGACATCGAGCAGAAGTGCAAGTTTTTATTGCATGCAGATTAATGTCTGAGTCAAGCGCGTCTGTACTGCTCCTCATCAGTACACATAAGCTACAGCTAACGTGTCGATTCGCTGCCTGTGTACCGTCTCGTTCTACCCGGATGTGATCCGGCTCGCAACTGGCGGTACCCATCTACAGTACGCGCAGTATTCAGCAATCGCAGCTGCTAGCTAGGCAGATGAGAGTACGCTCTACAACTTCTCTAAAATTCTCAGGTCCTACGAACTGTGACCTGTCACCCTACCTCGCGGCTGTAGTGTGGGGAGCAAATCGAGAACACAGCGCAGAGACGTTGTAGCCCCACGCAGCTGTCTGTAACAGCACTAGAGTAGCTGTATCCTACAGCGAGGAGCACATCACAACAAGCAAGGTTAAGACCTGCTGCTGTAGAGACTTAATAAACACAAACACACCCCTGCAATCTCTAGTGAGCTTCACGACCTGTGAATCAACTGCGTTTGATTTAGGGCGGGGAGCCTTTCCAGCCGCTGTCACGCGTAATCACCCCACGTGTCAACGCTTCGCGTCGTCTTTGAAGGCCCCGTTTTTCGCCTGGCCACCATGTTCCAGCTCATCATCTCGTTCCGGCTGGGGTCATGTGTGGAAGCCCGCATCCCGGTGCGCGACTTGCTACGTCTATTCTCGAAAGGTCAAGCCCCCAAGGAGCAGAGACCAATACGTGCCAGCGTGCCAGCGAGCCCGCCTCAGAGAGACTACAGATGACTGGGTACGAGTGGACGTTTGGGACGAACCGTGCCACAGGTGACAACCTGCCCTCAGGGGACCTCTCCACAGGTCTACTGCACTGGTAGAGTCGATCCGTATCGCGCTAATGTGCACTGGCTATCACATTTTCGCGTGAATGCTGGCGCAAAGGTTCAGGGTGTCTATTTTATTCTGCTGTCGTAACTTGAACGTCTCCCTTTGATAGATTTGAAGCGAGGGACGTAATCCTACAGGTGGCCCCCTACCAAAGGAAGTCAGCGCGCTGTCCGCGTACCCCTTTCCTCCAATTTGCAGCGCGTGTGGGTGTCTCCTCTTACTGACGAAAGAGCCTTTTAGGATTCGTGTTGCTCGCGTCGTGGCGCACACCTGTGGGCTGTCAGGGGTGATACTGTGCATCTATCTGCAACAGTTGCATTTTGCGACTTGTACAGAAATATGGCTAAGGTAGTGCGGTTGCTCCGTCGAGGCACACTGTCTCAGCCATAAGTAGTTCCTTTCGCGGAACTGTTTCAGGCACCAGGCAGCGCTGTTTGACTTCCGAAAATTCCAGGCTCATCTTTCACATTCTCTGTATGTCTAAAATGCTATACTTCGTGAAGTAGGTCATTACTCCCGTCTAGTGTTTGGCAAAATCATTATTATGTGGCCACGTGCGCAACGGCGAGAAGCAGTCGGGGGAACTGTGCCGGTGAATTTCATAGTCCTTGAATTGCCCCTAATCTACAAGTTGTTGTCAGCATTACTGCGTGCATAGCACGTATGTTGATATAATATGAAATCATGCGTTCCGAGTGCACTTCGGAAGCTTGTGACGTTGGGGCATAGTGCAGCCGTCGTGCGTGGTAAATATTCAAGCCTACTTGGTTTTTGATACCGCTCTTGCAAGCCTGCGCCTGTCCATCTTCCCTGTCTTTAACGCTACATTGTGACTCGCTGTTTAGAAATCCACACGACGGGAGCGCTTCACAGAGCTCTGTTTCACGGGAATTGCTCTGACGGGAGCTCATGCACGTACGGTCCTCCAGAGTAACTGTAGAGAGTATAACAGGGAGTCTCTCATAGTGGAGCTGACAAGCCTGAGGGAAGTTAAACTGCCTTGGCCCCAAATACAATAGGCACAGAGCACACGGAGCCGCAGAGGCAGCATCGTGCCGTGCGTGTATATGTTGTTTGTGGTGAGACCTCGCTCAAAGAGTAAATGACTGTGGACGAAAAGGACACCGTCGATTTGCGCGACGACATCATACACCACGAGTATTTGTTCGTAACGTTTTCAAGCAGGTAGAGCCAGCGCAGGATGGGTGCTGGTTGTGCAATCGGAGGGTTTGCCTCAAACCAACTTGAATCGAATATTGATGAGGGTGACTTCCCAGAGAGCGCGCATGTCGCTACGAGTCCAGAGCGACACACTTATTTATGTGTACGTATATATATAGTGAATAGCTGTGTATGCACATATGAGTCACTGCGTGGATTAAGCGTGCGTCATTAAGTAGTATAGACCAATATTCCAAGTTCCTTGCGGGTTCCTTTTCGCAGAACGCATTCTGAAGAGGCCAAGACGTGCACGGGTGGAACTCCTTACACCTCGTGTTTAGCAGGAGGGGAACAGGAATTGAAGTCAAAGCGGTATAGCGACAGCGGAGCACGCATACAGCTTTGTGATGCTCGGTAGCACTGCGCCTTCCATTGAAAGATGAGAAATCGCTGTCGAAATTAGCAGAGGCGCACGCACGCCTTTGCCACATCTAAGTACGTACACATTTGTCAACCTATCAGAACGGTCAATGTGGTACCGGGCCGCGACGAGCTACTTCGTTAAAAAACAGGCACAGATGGCAAGCGAGCCACAGGTGACTAAACGAATCGAGAGGACAGGAGAGGCGATGATGTGTGCAGGTCGCCTGTGTAGATACAAGGTCACGCACCTGCAAAAGGAGAAAGCTCCACGCCGCATTTGTAAATCTCCTCGCTGTTGCCGAAGCTGATGCACATATTTGATGCGGATACGTTTACATCCTAGACTGGATGTGTTTCCTCCTTTCTATCGATCCACCTATGTTTCCAAAGCTCGACTGCTCTCCCTGTATAATATGGCGATTAATGTCTTCCTGGCTAGTTAAGTTGCCTTGCGGTACTCAGCGAGGCCAGTAACGATAAGCCCGAGTGAGGCTACACACGTTTCACCCAAAGCAAGCGGACAAGAGCATACAACATGGGGCGCCATTGTACACATCCTCAGTGCTCACGATTGCCCTTCTTGCCTTCAACTTTTCTTCAGACACAGATGCCGCGGACTTTGCAAGATCCCGCTGTCTACCACGTTGGGGCAGACGAAAGCACATCTTCGTTGCCTGTTACCATATATTGACTGTCAGTTGCTTGCAAACGTGAAGTTAAAACATCGTCCAGCCAACGCGCTTGCAGGTAGGGGCATTTTTATGAGGGAAATGTGGGCAGCTTTATCTAACAACGCGGAACCGCAGGTTGCGTGTTTACAGGCATGTGCACACTGTATCGATATGCTCAGATCCGCTTCTTAGTTGTTCTCATATCCACGACCACATTGCGAATACTAACAAATCTGCTATTTCATGTTGCCACGGTTCCTGTAAAATGCTAGTGTGGCTTGGGGCGAAGTAACAAAATGCCAGACGATACTGCGGAGGCAGTTCTGCCGCCACCGGTGAGTAAGCACGCGTCTGACTACCTTGTCGCCGGGTATAGGTAAGTGCTAAGTACAAGGCTGTTACACATAAGGTTACAAGTTTGTATGCTGGTGAGCAGAAGTTGTGCTCTGTTCACAGGCGAGACAATGTCTTCAAAAGGAGATTCATTTCGTGCAGCTTGCCGCGCCAGACGTGTACCTAGTGAGATGCTGGACTATGTTGAAGATTTGCATGCAGGAAGCTGTGCTTGGACGGCTACGTCTGACATTAGAACCTACTGCAGAAGTTGGACGAGGATCTGAACACCGCTCTCCATATACGTACATGCGTGTGGTGTTTTTCATTACTGCTGACGTGTATCTCCGCGCGATGAACTGTCGAGTGCAACAAGCAGAAATGGCGTGTTTTGGTTCCCGCATGCGTGTACAATGGATGAAATGATACACCTGCAAAGGTCCCAGCTGCCGCGTCTGCCCTTGTACTCTACAACTCTGTTGCTACCTGCTGCAATGTCGAGTCACGGTTTGGAACGAAAACTCTTGAACGTTCCAGACGACACTGTCCCGGAAAGTCATAGCGCGCAACGGCAACTGCTGATGCGGCTGCTTCTCTGTGCTCCTGTACGTAGGTTCCTTCCTGCCTGTTGTATTGCTCTTTCCGTGCAACAACTAGAACTACAAGCCGTAGGCTTACTCTTGCTGCTGCTACCGTACTGGTATTACTAACGTTGCTTCTTGTATTATTGCTTGTTCCTCTCAGCGCTGCTGAGCCGGCCCCTTGTTTCGGCTGGTGTTATGCCTGCGTTCTGCCTTCTCTTCAGCGAATCTGCTGTCAGGCGTCTAGTACATCGCTTACAGGGGTCCTTCGCTGTATCTGCCAGCTACCGGTGCCCGACAATAATCTCATGTCCGCCTACGCGCAGTTCACAATGGTGCCACGCAATTCTGAGCCAAATATGGGAAACAGACTGCCGATTTTGCAGGTCTGTTTGATTGTACAGGAAAACGTCAGAAGCAAGGTACTACTGTGCCCGTTCTGTTTGGACTATACCTGTACGAAAAACGTTTTTAGTTTCTCTGCTCGGAAGGCTCATGCCTCAAAAGGAATATCGATTAACATGAATATAGTCTGGGACAGTTGTGCTATCATGCCTTCTCTATTTCCGGCTGTGCAAACACCCTAATCAATGCTACTTTTTCCAGCGCAAGACCTCTTCTTCTCCCTATAACAGCGATGTCTCCACATCTCGGGTCTTGCGTGGCCGGCTTCTATAGATAATTCGATAGTGCACGGGTTCATGCCACCCGCAGTTCAAAACTGGACCACAGCAGTGTATAGTTCCTTTGTCCTTGACTAGTTCTTCTTCTCCAAATTTTTTGCAGACGAGGCGCTGGCTGAGCTGCACCGACTAAGCCACATTTTGCCGGTACGTATATTTCAGTAGTAATAGGACATTTGGAAAGTTTGTGTTTGCCTTGATAACAGCACTGGTACCAGGTGGCGCCACGATTTGGTTTCGCGATTCTGACCGGACAGCAGCTCCTCTTTTTCGGCTAACAACAGGTAAAACGTACAGTAAACACTGTTAACCATCCGAAGCGCGTAAGGCTCCTGCTCATCAAAGTTTAAATAGGATTATGCTGTACGTGGTTCATAAGCTGTCAGTCACGCTCTGAGGGTACCCAAATAGCGCTACCGCCTTCCGTCTTTCTTGAAGAGTTACGTGCCATGAGTCATCCGATATGCTGCAAACCTGCTGTGTATTACAGAGAGCTGCTACTGAAAGGCAACGCTTGGGGTCTTCCCGATCCCAGTACGCAAATGTCAATGCTATACTTGTTGCTTTTTGTACAACTTCCTGCGCTTCCGCTCTGTTACAGTAAGGGTAAGGAGCTTATCTGTCCGTCGAGTTGTCCACCTCTAGCCTTAGGAAGTCGTCTTACGAACGTTGTTTGAACTTCGAACCTTAAATACAACTGCCGTTTAGCCGTGCAGCCCTGCATCCCCATAAAGTGCGCGTTCTGGCAGGGAGACTTAGAGTCTTTTTTGGGAGTTACAGCTACAGCTGCAAAAGATAAGTACGTAGAGTGGGTGACTTATACTAGAAAGGCTTCGGACAGTCCCTGTGAGTAGAACAGCGCTACCTATACTCGAAAGGCTTCGGACAGTCCCTGTGTGAGTAGAACAGCGCTATCTATACTCAAAAGGCTTTGGACAGTCCCTGTGTGAGTAGAACAGCGCTACTTATACTCGAAAGGCTTCGGACAGTCCCTGTGTGAGTAGAGCATCGCTGACGAAGGCGACATTTTGCGAAGCCGATAAAGACTGCGCTTCAAGTTTACGACAGGAAAACGAGTTGCAAGACTCGGAAACAGATGCCGGTTCCTATCTAGCTGGGCAAAGACTGCTACCTACAGACAAGTTGCCTGGGTCCAGGCGTGAGCGTGCAGTGCTTTCATTGGACACAATTGGCAACCCCCTGTGCCGCAGAGAGAGTTGTGCTTCCCCACTTTATGACAAGCGTTGTTCCGAGCGAATAAATGTCATAGTAGTGCACAAATTGCTGTTCTGTTAGTCAATCACACTCTACCTGATAGTTGTGGCTTGCCGACGGCCACACACTGTTGCTTGTTGTTCCTCATTGCAGAGAACGGCTGCCTTCTCCTTTTGTCAGGATCCATCTCCTTTTATCGCCACGATCTATCTCCCTTTGTTGCGTTTACGACTGTATAAAGGCAACACTCACCTGACGGCGTAATACACTTACGAGACAATGTGGCGAGTGAGCCACGTGTTTCTAACAACAGTGTGTATGGCCCTACGAAGTGCACCGGACCCTGACTCGAGCTCCGCCACCTGCTAGCCAGTTGTGCTGGCACGACAGGCATGACTTCAAAGTGCCTGCTGGCCATTTGAGCTGGCACGAAAGGCCTAGCTCTAACTTCTCGGCGAACATTCATACATATCTCACAGACGCTCCACCTATCGGACCAGGACTACAGGAGTGGTTGTTGGAACTACTGCTAAAAGAAATGCGTTGCTCCTCCTAATTACAGACATACGAAAGGAAGAGATGCGCTTTTGGTTTTGGCGTGACGTTTGCATGTCTTTATAGGACAGAAAGAAGCACTAATGCAAGTAGTGACCGCAGCTGCTTTGTTAGTCGCTTGTGTCGACACCTGTAATAGCTAGCGGCTCCACGCGCTGGAAAATTCTGAATGGTTACCCTAGCAGACTTGGAGGCGGAACAGCTCTTCACAGCGCACCACTCTACACTTTTGTCCATTGAGAATTTTCAGTAAAGGAACTCGGTATGAGTGAATGCCTGAAAGTCTTTTTGTACGGCGAGACTCTACGGCAGGTTAATCATGACAGCAGAAGAAAGCAGAAACTTTAGAGTGAGAGTAATGTTAACTGGTTGCAGGATTCCATGGAATCACTGACCTGCAGCACCCAGAATGATCGTTGCCCCAGGACTTGCACCCGTGTCATCAAAGAACCGTGTCCTTAGAGAACCACTTTGAATGCTATTGCACCGTGGAGAACTGCACTCCATTCATACCCCTACGGGGAGAAGCTAAAGAATACAAATAAAACACTGCAACTCTGTTCAATTTATACGTCAATGGAATACATCATTGTTTGAGACATGCCGACGAGCGTGAGCCGTGGTTTCCGTACCAGTACGCTGAAGACCTTTGTTGCTTGAACACTGACTGAAACTGCAAGTTTGCGGACGCAAGTCCAGATCGTCAGCCATACACACGTGTGAAGAGATGTCGAAGATAGGGTGAGATGTGTGTGCTGTACGGCACTTTCATCAGATGATTCATTGCCGGAGGTATCGGTACTTCCTCACAATAAACGATGAAGCCGTAAGAGTGGGAAAACATACTCAAGCGCCGCAACCCTCGCTCACGCGGTTGTCTCCTGCATGTTTATCTCGAAAACGCCGCAGCCACGGACGCAGTCAGTAGCTGTGATTGACACGCCACAAATCATTCTATTCTCCTCTGTCAGCATTCAGAATCCGCGACGCTCCCGAGAAATAAAGGTGGCTGTGCGGAACATATCATAGATGACTCTAAATGGCAGCGCCTCCTTGACTACAGGTTGCAAAGCTCCTGGTAGAAGGCAGTGCTTCTCAGAAAGCTCGCTTTCCTCTCACTCTCCAGTTCTGCCCGCCTGTGCTACCTTTCAAATATTGCCGCATTTACTAGCCGAATCTTGGTCCCTGGCTAGGGTAACGTGGCTGTGATTGCTGGGCTGCCTGTTACCTGGCACCCTCATTTGGCAGCTAGGCTACACAGCTACAGGCTAAAAAACACGCCTTTAAGAAGCTTTTTTTGTATGGAGGCTAACAGTGCCGACCTCTTCCTCAAACTTGTACAACAAACATGAACGAAAAGGAAAGTAGTTGAGTGCTACGGTGTGCATTGAGAACGGTCGAAGTCGCATTGCAAATAATCATCGACAACCGTATGTCCCCTGTTGCACTCGTGCACATGAGTGATCGCGCTTGTGGATTCGCAGCGGTATATGGTGCTGCATTTGTTTAGGTGCCCTGAAACGATGGCTATTATTCCAAGCGAGTGCGCCAATGGTAACGGGCCAATCGTTGGTAGTCATTGCGACTTGTCAGCAACTGCTGACCAATCCACTGACTGTCTTCATCCTGACGTATCAGGTTTTACACAAATTAGGCGCACTGCAAAACCTCCGGTAGAATGCTTGCACTGGCGCCACACGAGAAGGGGAGCGTTTCCCAAAAGCACTGCGCCATAAAGTTCTGCGCATAGCCGGATGCAGTGTCACTCCTGTCCTCAGCAGCAGTTTTGGTGCCTTTTCTTAAGGCATGATACAGTGCGCCTTTGTAGTCAGAGCAAAGCAGTCGACATGAGATGGAGAACATTTCTGCATCATAGCTCGAGGTGAAGGCTGCGAATCTCCTTCAACGTTGAAACTGGAAAGTTTCGTATTCCACCCCCTTCGTTGAACGTAACAAAAAATGTTTGCAACAAGCCCCCAAAGAAGTTACTCCAGCCGCGATGAAAGGCAAAAATGCAGGTTTTGAACAGTATCGTTCTGCAGAATAACATAACTTTCCTTCGAGGCCTACATGCGCGTACGTCAGATTGCTGCGTGGTATAATTCTTTGTGGCGGATTTTTCCATAACAGCGGCTCTCTTGTGCAGTCCACGTGCGGCCTGAAAAAAGGTGCGCTTTGTGCAGCACTCAAGAGTTCGGCTGTTTCCCATGGAATCGCTCGCACGGATCCCGAGCTCAATGGCCACATGCCCTCACGACTACGAAGTCGGCGTGTTAATAAAAGAAGACTGAGTGCAAATCTGCAGATAGTTGCCGTGCACGAACGGGATTTTTCTGTGCAGCACATACTTGCGCGAGTTTGAAATATCCTAAGCATGCGTCCTGTTGTGCTGAATGCTCTCCCCAGGTGTCGAAGTGTTGTACATAAGCGGTGTGATTGTGTCCTATATATATCTCTGATCGACCACGTCTTAGTTCTTGCCTGACACGTTGTTCATCGATATGAATACGTTAGTGCAAGTTTGAGGAACAAACCATGAATCCCAGCTACACTGAGGCGACAGATTGAGGTCTGAACTCTGCAGTGCAGAACTGCAATAAGCAACGTAGTGAATCGAAGCCAAATGCCGTAAAATGATCCTGTGGCAATATTTGGAGCTGTCGTTACCCTCGTTTTTCCTCTCTGGTTGCGGACTTACGTGAACCGCGCTGCCGTATGTGCAACCTGCAGTCGCTGCAGGCGTCTCCTCTGGCTGCCGCAAAGCGGCTCAATGCCTCGTTTATTCGGAAAGGGTAGGTTTGAATCGTACGAAATTGGACGAAGGTCACGCAACGCAGATAGCTGCTGGCGCCTCGCCTTGTCACGTGGAAGTGCGCTGGAGCTGTTTACGGGTGAAATGAGGAAAACGCTGCTGTTGAGGTCTTCGTTGCCGTTGCCGCTGCTGCGTGCCCGCCGCAACTTGTCTACGTGAATTCAATCGCAGAAATATGCCTATATGCGCAGCGCATCACATATTGTGTATACACATGTGCACAAGCTGGACAACGCATGCCCCGGATACTCACAGCTAATACACGTCCTTGCGCACACATAGACAACAATATTCCCACTCTCTGGAAAATTATTACATATACGTAGATCTAACTATCCGTAGCTACATATATATATATATATATACACACGTGTATTATGTAGACACAGCTTCTTGTCAGCCTGTAAATCTGACGTAAGTCTTACATATACGTAGATCTAACCATCCGTAATTTCACGTGGCTCTTACATATACGTAGATCTAACTATCCGTATTTAGATTCTATTTATAAAACAGATGTATTGTGTTTTATTCTTGTCAGCCTGTAGATTTGACGTGGCTCTCTACATGCAACTATCTATTTACACGCACAGATCATCACACGTATTTTGACGTGAAGGGAATCTCTTTCTTTTCGAATTGTGTACTGTTCACATTCTTTATAAACCGCTTTTCGTACACCATGGATCCCCGTAGCGCCTGCACACGACCACACTTATGTGGGTGTACATGCGCATTTCACCACCGCGCACACAAGAAAAGGTGCCGCGATTGTTAAATTTTTTTCTGGAGGTGATTCTGCATATTTAACGTTCCTTGTACCAGAATACCGCAGTGAGTGCGTTTCTA
Source organism: Onychomys arenicola (assembly GCA_949786405.1). NCBI lineage: Eukaryota > Metazoa > Chordata > Mammalia > Rodentia > Cricetidae > Onychomys > Onychomys arenicola. The sequence goes on along the minus strand of CATKUM010000216.1, from coordinate 75,901 downwards.
TACTGCGTCCGTCCGTTTGCTATGACAATCGCTACACTTGATGTAAGCACGGTGTCTGGAGGTTGATCAAGCGTGCGCGGGCACGCTGATGCCCCTTTACCCAGTTGCCTCCTCTCTCCACTTCCTTTGCCTTTACATTCATCCTGTTTCTCATCGCCCGCATGCACCCGCCGCAACCTCCAGCCGAGCAGCAACGCTTCAAGCACGTGACGTACACCAGTAATACGAGCGCAAATTGTTCTCTAATTATCTGTTTTCCCTTTTTTAGCGTAAAGACGGCAGTTTCACTTCAGGCATATTTTTGTCGCCTCTATGGGGCATTTCCTGACGGTGATTTGTGAAACTGCCGCATGCTGTGCCTGCAGCATTGATGATGAACGAGTCGTGTTAGCGCGTCAAAATGCTAGTACCCGAGTGTGCATATTCCGGCGACAGCATCTCTCAAGCTACGCGACCCGCTACGCTGCCCCTGAACTGCCCACTGCCAGAGCGGAATCTCGTGTGTTGTGTGGAAAGCTGACTTACTAGACTAGAAGCGCCTCCCTAAGGCTGAGCAGGTCGCCCATACAACTCAAAGTTTGTCTCAAGGAGGCTTCTTCAACGGTTCACAGTCCTAGTCCCTCGAATGTGGCAGTGACTGACGGTTTTGTTGACCCAGGCTTGCTCTTCTACGCTGCTGGCGGTCTCTCGACTGCGTTCGCATCAGCTGATTCCACTTTCATTCGCGTTTCCATGTTCAGCACCTTATTATCTTACAGCGGTTAACACGGCAACGGTATCGTACTCCATTGACGCGTCCTCGCCAGCGCGTAAAGAATGATGCATATTCTTTTCAACACTCGTTCCGTCCATCCTGCTTTTTCGTCCTGTAAGATAACGTTTGGCGGCTTGCGCAACTTCATAGGACTCTGCAGGAGGTTGAATTGCGAGTCTAGCGTCACAGCTTCCCTCCCTTGTCTTTTGAAGTGGTTTTTCAGCACCCTTCTTTCTGTCACTTCGACAGCTTGATTTTGGCCTCGCTTTTCGTTGAGCGAGTTTTCAGTCACGTTTTTATCTTCCTTTACACTGCAAGGATTATTGGAGGCCCACTGCGGATTTTAGAGTTTTGCCAGGTGTATCTCAACCGCGCAACGGTGCACCTGCACCGCACATCTCACATTCTTCCAGATTCCCGGAAGTACGTGCGATACTGGACTTTACCGCTGTGTTCAGTTTCCTGGAATTCTGGGTTGCACTCGTGTTTGTAGAGATTTAGAGTTCACATCGTTGAATTCTGTTTTGCACAAGGGCGTTCGCTGAAGTGGTTTTATCTGCGTCTCTTCGTATGTCATGCGGTGGGCCACGTTGCTGTGTATCGCGTTTGTGCGTGCAGTTAAATATATCCGATGTTGTCATCATGGAAGTCCTTCTTATGGCTCTTCATTCGAAACTGGGAACATGCGCATGTAGACCTTCCGTGACGCGCCCTTTCGCTGTTCCGGTTGAACGTCGCTGGCTCATTCTTTTTTCCGAAACGCGATTATTCCCTCTCCAGCTTGCTTCTTTTGCGCATCCTTAGCTAATCTACTGTGTAGATTGCTGTAGGCCTACTCGTTGGGCCGCACGCTCTGTTTCCGTCCAAAAAATTTTTTCTTCGCTAACCGCTCTTTTCTCTCTTGGCCCTGCCTATTCGTTTGCGTACTCTCCAAAATGCAGTGTTTCCCTGGTGCTTATGCCTCGTTTGCTTCTGACGCACCCGTCGCTGTTACAACGCGTGAGATCTCTTTTCGCGCACATGCACTTCAGAATACTTTCTATTGAAAGAGGCATTCTTCGCTGGCATTATTGTTCAAGTGTGTTGCTCACCCTCATCTCTTACTGCATCTCTATCACCGTGTCGCCCCTTTTGTGCGGGCTTTCTCCCGCAGTCTGCAAAAAAAGAAATCGCGCCTAAATTTTTCATCGAATATCATTCTTCTTTCTAATGGCAGTGTTTTCCTTTCCTTTGTCCAGTCACGCTCCCAGCTGTCTGTGCGTTTTCTTCTTTTCTTTATCACTGTTCTTCTTCGCCATGTGCGCTCGCCCTTCTTATTCTGCCCGAGCTCTGATGATCACTGATAAAAGTCCCGACGTCTGGTCTCACGTCATGCAGCAATGACGTCTCCCTGATGTCTCGTTCCTCCGTCTCCTCCGCTACAGATGCCCAACAACAGAGAACACAAAGCCGTTTTTTTTGAGAGAGTGGCACGAGATACGAAAGCAAAGTGCTTCGTCTCTCATTCGGTAGTGCCATGGCAAGTGGGTGGAGCTCCTGCTTTCTTCAGGGCACAGCCGGGCTGCCTCAGCAGGACGCGCATAATGCTGCACCTCTGCCTGGAGGAGAAGCGGAAGAAAGAGAAGAAGAAGCAAAAGAAAAAGAAGAAGAAACGCAAGAGAGACGGCAGCAGCAGCAGCTTCCAGGCGGTGTGGCTGTGACAGTAGAAGGGCTACAGCAGCAGCAAGACTTCGAACAGCTTCTACAACAGGAGCAGGACGAACCGCAACCGCCGCAGGACCAGCAGCAACACCTGCTGTTGCAGTCACAGAGAAGCAGAGCTGTTGCTGAAGTTGCAGGTTTCACGCAGAAGGAAGAAAGCACTTCACGTGCCCCGCTGCGTGCAGATCCCTTCAGCGAAACAGTCGTTATGGCTTATGAACAACAACTGTCTGTACCCCGACCGCTGCGACAATTACACGAACCGCCGGTGCTCTCTCACCAGCAACCCTTCCACGAGACGCACGAGCTGCAGCACGCACCATCCTCCTCTGCAATGCTGCAGCAGCAGCAGCAGCAGGTGCCACAGCACCAGTTGCCGCCGCAGCAGTGGGAGCAGCAGCAGTGGGAAGAGCAGATGCAGCTGTCTGAGATGCATGCACGCCTTCAGTGGCAGACGCAAGGGGAATACTGTGAAGTTCAGGCGCCGAGGCAACGAGAGCAACAGGTGTTGCAGCAGCAACTACAAGCGCGACACCTCCAGCTCCAGCACCAGCAGCCTCAGCAGCTTCAGCAACAGCGCCAGCTCCAGCAGCAGCGGCAGCTCCTGCAACAGCAGCAGCTCCAGCAGCACGGACAGATTCTGCAGCTGGGGCAGGTTCAACAGCAATGGCAGCTTCAGCAGCAACAAAGGGTTCAGCAGCAGCAGCAGGTCCAGCACCAGCAATTGATGCATCAGAAAATGCAACGTCCGCGGCAGCGGCTGCAGCAGCAACAGGCACCAGAGGAGCAGATCGAGCGGCAGCACTTGCTGGAGGTTCAGATTCTTCAAGCTTCAGAAATAGAAGAGGCACTTCAGCAGCCGGATCATTCGTCTCCTGCGAGTGTCATCCCGCGGGAGATCTCATTTTCTGCTTTGACAGCAGCAGCGGCAGCAGACTTACACAGTACGCGTTTTGCCGCAACCGCGAATAGTCGGCAGCTGCTGCTGTTTCCCAGTTCCCATGCCTCGACCGAGGATCAATTGCAGCCGCAGCGGCAGCAGGGAAGACTGCAGCAGCAGAGACACTATGAGCTGCAGATGGAGCAACTGCAACAGCACCAGAATGAGCAGGTCCAGCAGCAGGAACAGCGGGCTGTGGTCCAGCAGCAAGGAGAGCAGCAGCGACGAGAAGCGCCCGAGATCCCAAGGCACGTAGAGGATGGGCCCTTTCAGCATGCTGCACCGCAGCAGGACGAGCAGCAACAGATACAGGGAATGCTGCAGCAGGAACAGGACACGCACATAAGTAGTCCCGCAGCAGCGCTGGAAATGGGTTTCCCTCTCCTATCGTCAGCAGCAGCGCCAGCGCGCTGTGAGCCATCCTTGTCAGAGCAACAAGAAGAGAACGAGCGGCAGCGCCAGAAGCAGGAGCAGCAGCAACACCAACGCGAGAGACTTGAGACAGGTCTTCTCTCTGGAGAAGTGCGTGGGCGCTGGCCTGCGCACAGATGTTTACTTGACGCTACTGCAGGGCAGGCTTCTGCAGCGTTTCCTGCAGATTTGTCTTTCGGTCCTGTATTTGTATCACGTCTTCCAGCTGCTGTTCCTGCTTCATCTGCTGCTGCTACTGCACCAGCAGCTGCCATGTCTGCAGCTGCTGCAGCACCTAATTCTCTCTCCCCACCACCACCAGCGACTGCGGGAGTGCGCCCTGTGCTGTTGAGGCCTCACTCTGCGGCTTCTTTTCTTCCTGCTGCTGCTCTTCCTTCTCTGCTGCTTCATTCCCCTGTTGTTGCTGGTCCGCTCTCTTCTCGCTTCCTTGGACCAGGATTCCCTGCTGCTGCTGCTGCTCTGTCACCTCCCTCTGATCCTGCTGTTCGTCTTCCTCTCACGCCCGCTTCTTTCGGCACTGCTACTGCTGCTGCGTCTGCTGCCCCGGCTTGTCTTGCTGTTGCTGCTGTTCCCCCTGCGGGCGCTCCCGCTGGGTGTGCTGGACGGCAAACATCACACAACCCCGCGGCGTTGCTGCAGCCGCAGCATCACATGATGGTGAACCAGCTGCAGCAGCAGCTGACAGAGCAGCAACAGTCAAAGGCGCAGCAGCAGTTGAAGGAGCAGCAGCTCCTGAAGGAGCAGCAGCAGCAGCACTTATTAGTCGCGGAAATTGAGCAGCGGCAGAACCAGCAGTCACAGCAACAGGTCCTTCTGCAGCAGCTGCAGCCCCCCGAAGGCCTCCACTGCGGTCCTGCTGGGAAACAAGCTCTTCGGCGTTTCTTTGAGCGTAAAGTTTTTCAGACATTTCTTCTGATTCTTTGACAATCAAAAAGAGAATGCCTTGACAGCCACTTCCATCCATAGATCTAAACGCTAGCCTATCCTATCTTTCTGTGTACATATATATATATATATATATATATATATATATATATATATATATATATATATATGATAGTCAGTTGTGAGCTGTCTCTGCTTCTCTGTTGCATGTGTCCTGCATATGGATATATATCTTTCATGCTTCTGACAAATATCTTTTCAACATACGCTTCCCAAAAAAAAAAGAGAAAGTTCCACATCTGCGTGCGTATATATATATATATATATATATATATATATATATATGTATGTATTTATATATAGACATATTGATGGGCAAATAAATAGGTAATCAGAGAGAGGGATATGTACATCGATGTTTATATATATATATATATATATATATATGGTATATTTCCCTGTATGTCTGTGTAGCGCGAATTTGCAGAAGACAATTTCTTTGTTATTAAGACTGCCATGTTTTTTAGTTGTCGTTTTCCCTTTGTCTTGAATTTTTATCAGAGGCGTACATGCTCAGTACTCCCCCTCCGATTCCTCTGCGGGCTGCAGCAGCTGCAGGATCTCCTCTCCCTTCTTCGCCTCGAGCATATGGCAGTGGTGCTGCTTCTGTCGGAAGGGGAGCTGCTGCTGCTTCTTCGCCTGCTGCAGCAGCTCTTCATGCTGCCACCGTTCCAATACTGCCTGTGGCTGCCACGTCCGCATCTCAGGCGGTTGCTTCTTTTCCTTCCTCTCCTCGTGCTGCTGCTATATCTGCCTTTGCTGCTGCTGCTAATGAGAGAGAAGAGGAAACGCTGAAGCAGCATAGGTTTGACGCAAAGGCTGCTCCTCTTTCTTCATCCCCACCTGCTGCTGCTTCAGCTGCCTCTGCCGCGGGTGCAGCCAATATCCAGCGAGACTATGCTGATGATGCCCCGCAGCAGCACCGTGAGCTGCAGCAGCAACAACTGCAGCAGGAGCACTATCAAGTGATGCAGCTTGGTGGCGTGGGGGCGACGACTGAGGAGAATGGAGGGGCTGCATTAGCAGTAGCTGCAGCGATAGGAGCGATCGACCTAAGAGGATTGGGAGAGCAGCAGCGAGCATCATCAACAGAAGTGGGCAGTCTCCTTGACACAGCAGATGTTCCTGCTGCAGGTGACGCGTGTGGTGTAGCAGCACGCGTTGCTGCAGCAGCAGCGCAGCAGGACGCTGCTCCCGTTTCTGCCTTCTCAGCGAGAGTCTCCGCCGTGGCAGCGACAACAGCAGGAGGATCCACAGCAGCAGCAGAAAATTTGGCATCCAGAGCAGCAGCACCGATTGCAGTAGCAGGGGTGGCGGCGGCTCTGTCACAGTCTTTCTTACCGCCGACAGCAGCAGCTTCTCCTGGCGATGCACAGTATCTGCTTCGTGTGTTTCCAGCAGCAGGTGCAGCATCTCCGGCTGTTGTAGAAGATGCTCACAAGACAGGCGAGAGAAGAAGATGGCTGTGTGTTCCTACTGCTGACTCCTTGTCTCCAGCTTTTGCAGAGAACGTCCCCTGCTCTTCTTCAGCAGGAGTGTTTCCGAAGGTTGCTGCTGTTTCCTCTTCGTCGTATCCAGATGTGTCGTCTGTTTCCTTCTCTCGTCCAAGGGTGTCTCCAGCTGCTTTTTCAGCGTTTCCTGTGTCGTCTCCGTTTCCGGAGGGACCAGACCCTCACGCAGCAGCATCTCTCCCTGTCTCGTCTTCATCAACGCTGCTGCCTGCTGATGCTTCTCCTTTGTCTTCTTCTGCTGCTCTGGCGGCTTACCCTTCTTCCTGTCTTTCAAACGTCTCTCCCGCGATAGTGGTCTGCAGGCGGTGGCAGGCAACGCAGGGACTGCAAGATCCTCCTGCTGCTGCTGTGGTCTCACTGCTGCGCGCCATGGGGGTCTCGCGAAACATCACGTATAAAAGCGTCTTTGAATGTTGGCTGCTTCCTCGGCTGCTGCAGCGTATCCACAAACTGCGCTCTCTTCTCCGGCTGCAGCAGCTGACCTCCAGCAGCAACTTCTCTCCCCCGTCTTCTCTTCTTCCTGCTGGTGCTGCAGGCAGCCAAAGGTGTGGGGTTTCTGCTGCAGCAACACCTGGCAGCGCAGCAGCAGAGGAAGAATCCAAGGGAAAGAGAGCAGCTGAGAAGAGGAGAGGAAGAGTGCTTGGCACCGCTGCGGCGGCAGGCAGCAGAGAAGATGTGCCAGCTACTGAGTCTCTGACTGCTGCGCTGCTTCGTCCGGTGATACTGCCCTTTCTAGGCACACATGCAGCAGCAATATGGAATGACTGGATTGAAAATAAGTATTTGTATGTTGAAAAGCCTGCAGAAGACCTGCATCTTGATGCAGAAAGAACAGCAGCAGCGCCGTCTCTCATGATGTACAGCCCTTCTGCTGCTGCGTCTCCACGAGGAGGCCTCCAGCGATATGCGCAAACTGCTGCGACTGCTGTTGCTGTTGCAGGCGCGACTACTATTGAGGAAAGATCAGCAGAAGATGCAAGCAGCAGCCGTCTCACTCCTGCTGCCCGACGCCGCGTTGCAGCACAAGGAGTCCGCAGCAGTAGCACTGCTTCTACAGACAACGGTGCAGCAGTGGCAGCAGCACGCTCGACGAGACAGCGCTGTCCTCCTCTCGGCCCTCGTGCTGCTGCTGACGGAGATGCTGCGTCGATTCTCTTCCCTCCTGCTGCTGCTGCTGCTGCAACGCTCTTCCTGCCGGGGGAAGGAGATGGTGATCAAAGACGAAGTAACGCAGCCAGTCAAGAAGAAGCGCACAGCCACAAAAGAGGAAGAAGATGCAGCAGTGCCAGCAGCAGCAGTGCCAGCAGCAGCGGTGCCAGCAGCAGCAGTGTAGCCGCAGACACTACTGAAGCTTTGAAAGCAGTGGAAATGCTGTACACGACGATGACACGTTTGTCGAGCATGTTTCAGGTGCGGCCGCTGCAGCCAGTTCTTGCAGCAGCAATAGATGCGGTGCAGCCGCTGCCGTTGCCGCCTTCGGTGCTGCGACTGCTGCTGGAGGAGACGCCTGCAGCACGCGACTTCTACAGGGTAAGAAACAGCAGCAGAGAGCAGAGGAGACAGATCTTTCATTCTTGTAAACTTTTCGAACTGACTTCTTTCTTCCCTGTGGGGTCTTCAACAGATAGAGAAAGAGACAACGAGACACAGCAGCTGCCCCAGAACGAGAGCTTTTTTTCTCTGCGGAGATGGCACCTCAGTGGAGACGGCACCTCAGTGGAGACGGCATCTCCCCGGAGACGGCATCTCTGCGGAGGCGCGGCAAAGGCCCTTCCCACGACCAGGCCGCGTTTTAGAAGGAGACAGCAGCAGCAAACACCAGCAGAAGGGGTCTGCAGAGGGCGAGCAGCTTTCTCTTCTGCAAAGAGTATGGTGGAGACAGACAGACATTCACTGCCACCGAAGCAATGCCTTTCAGAGAGGGAAGAGAGTAGAGGCATCACCGCGCGTCTTGGCCGACTCCAGCGGAGGGAGACATATAGAGAAGTATCAACTCTCAGATGTATACCTGCGAGCCTGGAATCGCTGACAAACAATTGAAAGCTCGATGGATGGGCAGATATACAAATATTCCTATGTATAGAGGTTGAGATCCCTCTCTCTGTATAGAGATACAGGTATATATATATATATATATATATATATATAGGGATTGAGATATACAGAGATACATAGAAATATATACAACTGTGGAGAGATACAGAGAAGTATAGAGAAACAGAGGTACACGTTGAGAAAAACAGACATATACAGAATCGAGAGATAAAGAGAAATATGTAGAGATAGAGACACAGAGAAAAACGTAAAGGTAGAGGTATGGACATAGAGAGATAGAGAGATATATGTAAAGACAGATAGAGTTACAGAGAGAGAGATGTAGACGTTGGGAGCCAGTGTCTGTCAGCTGCAAGCCTTTAGTGAACACCGTCATATGTGCGTAGCCTCACCCCTCAGGATATGCACGTAAACTGCAGAGAGACAGAGACACAGTGACAGAGACGGATACAGAGCTAGAGAGACAAAAACAGAGCGAGGGAGGCAGAGACACAGCGAGAGAGACGGAGACAGAGTGAGAAAGAGACAGAGACAGAGCACGCAAGACGAGGACAGAACGAGAGACACGAAGAGTCACTGTCTCACGAAGAGTGCGAGAGAGAAGGGCAGCGGCGTGCTGATTGCGGGTTATGAGTTGCAGGGGAAAGTGCTTGTATCTCTGTCTCTATAAATTTTCTGCATATCTTTTTTTTTTCCCTTCTTATGTCAAAAGCAATCTTTGCAGTTGTCTCGGTTTCTCTTCTTCATTACTTTGCCTCTCTGTCTGCCTGTCAATGCAGTGCGTTCACACGCTTCTGCCTATTACCCATGCGTGAGACCCCGTTCTTCTGCTGCTGCTGCTGTACACCCTTCTGTTGCTGCTGTTTCTCCTCCTGCTCTCTTCCCGCTGCTGCTGCTCTTCTTGCTGCGGCTGCTGGTCGTCTTCTTGTTGCTCTTCCTCCTGTTGCATCTTCTACTGGTGTTCCTCCTGCTGTTGTTGCTCATCAATGACAGTGGCGTTCCTCCTGCTGCATTTCGTGCTGTTGTTGCATTTTGCTGGTGCTGTGGTGCTGCTGCTGCTGATATCTGTTGTTGCAGCTGGCATCTCTGCGTACGAAGCAGCTGATATGGCTGCGACACCCTTGGCGCTTCTTCAGCGAAATTTCTTCTCATCTGGACGCTTGCATTTTTCTGTTGCACGCGGAATGTTTCTCTTTGCCCTCTGCTGAGGCTTTGGAAGCACGTGTCAAAGCAGCTTCGCTGTCGTATCAGCAAGCATCTGCTGCTGCTGCTGCTGGCTCCCCGCCGTTGTCGTCTTTTGCAGCAACCAGTGCAGCTGCATCTGCTGCTGTGGCTGCTGCTGCGCGTCTCGCCTTCTTCGCTTCAAGAGATAAACTGCGCGGTGCGGCTCCCGAGACATCGGCCTCGAAGCGAGAAACAGGTGACCTTTCCCACACTCCCTTCGGTGGAGGAGACGTACGTCGCCCTGTCGTCGCGTCTCTCCTTAAGAGAGCCCGCTCCGGCGTCTCCCACGAGGAGACAGGAACAGCGAGTAAAGCACGAGTAGATGCAGAAGAAGAAGCAGCACCCTCTCCTGCCTCATACAGCAGCAGCAGCACCACTGACAGCAGGAGGACTGTCTTTTCTGATGATGCTGCTGCTGCTGATAGAGGAGTGGCTTCAGCTGCAGGTTTGCTGCAGCAGCTTCTGAATAAACTTCTAGACTTCGTGGAAGGCAATCCTGCCGTCTATACGCTTTTAACAGTCTTCATTCGCTTGAAATTCATTCTCTCGCTGCTGCCGCAAGGAGCCTATACAATCGATCTTTGCCACACAACGAGCAGCAGCAACAGCAGCGGGAGAGGCATCGCGAGAACTCCCAGCACGCGTGGTGCTGCCGGAAGAAGCAGCGGCAGTCGCACTGCCACGCTGCAGCAGCAGCATGCGCACGCAGCAGCAGCAGCGTTCGGAGGAGAAGGAGGTGGTGAGCGGGATGCTTCAGAAACGCACGCAGTGTGGGTTTCAGATGGAAGAAGAAGGACACGTGGGGTGCCGGCTGCAGCAGCAGCATCTGCGACTGCAACAGCAGCAACAGCAGGTCCGCAACGTCCAGGCGCAGCGTCTCCCTTGCATGCAGAAGAGATGGAGCCCGATGCAGCAGCGTCACTAGTAGAAGAAGCACGAGCAGCAGAGCCTCGTCGTTTTGCTACGGAAACTGGACAAGTCGCAGCAGCAGGAGGTAGCGAGAGCCGAGGAGGCTGGGGAGGGGCAGCAGGAAGTCATTACATCCCGATCGTGCCTGTTGTTGTTGCTGATAAAGACTGGAGTTGCTGTGGTTTTCCGTTGATCGAGGGCTCGCTCGGAGCAGGTTGCCGCGTGCTGCTACAGGAGAGGTTCTCTGCGGACAGGCAGCAGCGAGGCAGCAACAGCAGCACAGTAGAGAAGCAACGGCACCGCATTAGTGACAGCCGGAGGAGCAGCAGCAGCAGCAGTCTGGCGAAAAGGTCAGCAGACAGCAGCAGCTTGCACGCGCGCAGACAGGGAGGAGAGAGTCATCCACGAGACGAAACACGACTGCTTCAGCCACAAACAACAGGAGACAGCTCCACTCCGTTAGGGAAGATCTCTGTCGTCTTTGCAGCTGAAACCGCAGCAAACTCTTCCTCCTCGATCCCAGCGACGACCGAGCAGCAGCAACTCGATACTTCCAGGCAAATCGTGAGATTCCAAGGGGGGCAGGAGAGAAACAGCTGCTGCTGCAGATGCTCGTATTTCCTGTCGAGATGCGCACGCTGGAAGTAGTCATAGAGAAGCATCTGCTGCTGTTGCTGGTGCTGCAGCAGCAGGAGACACTGTGCGAGGTGAGACTCATCGTGTTGATTTAACTCCTGAAAGGAGCAGTGCTGTGCACGCCATCAAAGCAGCAGCAGCAACAGCAGATGTAGCTGCTGCTGCTGCTTCTTCCGTTGACATGGAAGGCAGCAGTGGGATCAGGCGGAAGAAGTCGCTTTCCAGCAGCAACAACTCGGCAGCAGGGCAGCAGCAACAACAGCAACCGAAGAGCTGCAATAGCAGCGGAGACATTCCACAAGTTGCGAATACAACGACGCGAGCGCCTTCGGAAGACCACGCTGCTGCTCTTTTTGACAAAGGCAAAGCTTTCGCAGCTGCTGCTGCTGGTTCCTCCTTCCCCTCAGCGACTAGCAGCAGCAGCAGCAGAGGTGGCGGAGACAGAAGCAGCAGAGGAGACAGTAGCAGCAGAGGAGACAACGAGAGCGTGGGGGAGAGCAGCAGTAGAGGAGGAGGAGAGGGCAGCAGCAGAGAGAGCCGAGCTGCTGCTGTCACGCGGGGGGCGAGAGCAGCAGCAGAGGTCTGGCTGCATGGGGAGAATTACTGGGGCTACCTGCGCGTCCTCTTGGCGACGGCGTATCGAAGAAGATTTTCTTGTGATGATGCAGAGATGAGAAGTGTGGATAGCTGCTGGTATCTCATTCTTCTTATCGTTGAAGTCATTCGGTAAGTCCCTTCTGGCTGAGCATCTCTGCTGCTCCTGCGCATCTCCGTCTCTGCTAGTGCTGCTGTGTGCATCTCCGTCTCTCCTGCTGCTGCTGCTGTGGTTCTGTGTCTGTGCTGTTTGGTGGGCGTGTCTCGGTTGTACTGGTGGTCTCTTTGTTACGTTGTTCGTGCTGCTGTGGCTCGTGCTGCTGCAGTTTCCACGCGACTCGCTGCTGCGGCTGCTGCTTCAGTTGATGTCTCGGCCACTGCCGTCCAGTTCTCTGCTGGTGGTTGGCGGCGCATCGCACTTGTTCTTGCCTTCTGCTGCTTTGTTCGTTCTACTGCCCCGTGCGCTTCACGTAAATGCTGCTGTCTTCTCTATACTGCTGCTGGCTCCTCCGTTCTGCTGCTGCTGTCCGCTGCTGTCTTCTCTCTCGCGCTGCTGTCTCTTCCGTTCTGCTGCTGTACGCTTCGATCTGCTGCTGTCTCCTTAGATCTGTTGCTGTCTCCTCCGAGATGCTGTTTTCTCCTTCGATCTGCCGCTATTTCCGTCCTGCTGCTGTCTCCTCCGAGCTGCTGCTGTCTCCTCCTGCGTATCATCGCCGTCTGAGGTGGCAGGCTTTATGCTGCTGACCTCGTGTGGAGCTGTTCTCTTGATAGTTCTGAACCGCTGCTGCGGCTGTCTCACTGCTGCTGCGTGTTTTGGCTTCCTGCTGCTTCCCGTCTGTTGCTGGCTGCGTCTGCAGCAGCGGAACAACTTCGCTCGAGAGCGTGCGGAGACGCGACGAGCTGCTGCGTATCTCCTCTTCTTCAACAGCAACTACGACAGCAGCAGCAAGAGCAGCAGCAGAAGCAGCAGCAGCAGCAAAGCCACTTGGAGGAGGGACAGGAGGGAGAGCAGCAGCAGCAGCAGACACAGAAAATAAGAGCTTCCACATCAAATCCAGTAACGACCTCCTTGACGTCTGCATGCTCTGCATGCATCCACTCTTTCTGCGAGCAATAGGAGACTCTCTCGCCCTGTCTTTTTATAGCGCAGATTTCCACCCCCTTATAAACCGCTCTCAAGAGAAAATATGGAAAGCTTTTGCTGTTTTAGGTCAGTTGTTGCTCTCGCAGCCACACCCACTTCTCTCCTTCATACAGATGCAACGGCATATGCTGCGCTCTGCGTCTCTACAAAACTATCTATGCCTCGACCCTCCCGTCCGTCCACATATATATATACATATATATATATATATATATATATATATATACATTCATCCACGAATGTATACACCTATATAAACACATAGGTGTACTTATGTATACATATATACACGTACGTATACATATGTATAGGCGTATGTACACATATACACATTTAGATGCTTACACACGTGTCTATATGTACATATATAAATGTCTTTGTATTAAGAGAGAGAGTTTTGGAGAAATCTGGATGTTTTGAGAGAGGATTGTGAAGGTGTATTCGAGTGGATGTGAGGACGCGTATCACTCGTCAGTCTCTTTGTACTTCCAAGATGAATATCCACTGAAACAGAATGCCACATACAAGTGTATTGAATGAGCTCATTGATTGGACGACAGGTCAGTGGACTCTGATGACTGCATGCACCTGCACGCGCGGGTTGCGTATATGCGACTGGAGGAGCGCGGTGAAGCATTCTCAAATGGGGTTTTGAAGAAGTTATTATCTGCTTTTCTATATCCAGAGGTAGTGTGCTCTCTTGCAGAGACTCTCTCTCTGTCTGTACACACATATATGTATTTCTACATGTGTATACGTGTATACATATATATATATTTATATTCCACCAATGCCTCTCGTTGCGTGTATCAAATATCTTTGGGAAGTGTTGTGGCTGCCGAAGCGCAGATATGCACGTGCCTGAGATCCCTCTTCATCTTTTGCTGGCCTTCTTCTTCTTCTTTCTCTGCTATTCCTTGTCCTTCTTCTTTTTCTTTTCTCTTTGAATTCGTTAAAAAGCTGTTTTTTCTTTTTCTTTCACTGTAGCAGCAGCAGCAACCTGACTCTTACAAACGTTCGGGATGGAGAAGACATGTCTTTGTTTTTGGAACGTCTCTGCTGCTGGTGGAGCGGGAGACAGGGTGACAGGGAGACATACAGAGACGCAGAAAGCTGCTTTGTGAGACAGGAATCCAATGTTTGTAAAGGTCTGTGTGGGGTCTGCTGGGATGGAGGGTCCGTACGTATATAGCAAACTATCACTCCTGCGGCATGGTGCTGCTGCTGCACGCAAAGCGTGTCGAAGAGCCCTAATAGATAAACCCCAGACAGGATATCTGCAGTCAACAGAAAAAGAATAAGGAAAAGAAAGAGAAAAAAGAGAAAGAAGAGGAAGAAGAACAAAAAAGGAGGCTAGCTATGGATATCTTTCTGCAAGAGACGTGCTGCTGCGGGATGGGTTACTGTTGCGCAGGTCTCTCGGCGCCCCACGTGGGCCTCACCAAATTTCTTCTGGAGTCGCGTCTCCCCTCGTCTCCCCAGTCTCCTGCTGCAGCAGCAAAAGAAGCAGCAGTAAAACGCCAAGGAGACGCACGTCGTCTGACAGAGAGAGACGCGGGAGACGTAGTAGCAGCAGCAGCAGCAAAGCAAAGCGTCAGTGACTACTGGTGCTGCTGTTACTGTGGAACATGTAACCGATACAAGAGGAAAGGCAGCAGCAGCAGCATCAATGTGTGAAGTTGGACGTCCTTCGACTGTCATAGCACGAGGGGCATCAAAGCCAACAGCCAGCAGCAGAAGTTACTCGACGCTACACACTCTCCGAAGAAGAAGAAGAAGAAGAAGAAGAAGAAGAAGGAAAGAGAGAGAACATCAGTAAGGAGAGCAGCGCGCTCTTTCGAGCAACAACAGCAGCACCATACCCCAGTCGTGTCGCCTGCCTCATTAACTCACCCCACACTTGCTGTCTCTTCTTCCCCCACGACTGCAGTTGAAGCAGCAGCAACGGCACCACGCGCAGAGGCAGCAGGCGCACCAGCAGCTCCAGGCGCACCAGCCGCACGAGGCGCACCAGCAGCACCAGACCGAACAGCAGCAGTGAGAGGAGGGGTAAGGCTGGCGTTCCCTTCTCAAGACGGAGGTCTCCCAGATGCACTAGCTGCTGCAGCAGATGGCCGTGCTGCCGCTGATACGTCGCAGACATGGCCACCTGCTGTTGCTTTTCTCGCCACAGGATTTACTGCTGGCCGTCCAACGCACTCTGCGCTCTCGCTGGGTGGTTCCTCACTTCTCTCGACTTCTGCTGCTAGGGGTGCTGATGCTCTTGCAGAGGCGGGACCGACTGATTCTGGGGCCTTCTCCACGTCCCATTTCCCTGGTGCGGCAGGCTCCTCCCCGGCACTGCATGATGCTGCTGGAGCTGCTTGCTGCTGCGCGACGGAGAGCCGCTATGGGATTCCCGCCCGCAGCAACACCAGCAGCAGCAGCATTAGCGTCAGCAGCAGCAGCAGCAGAGGCATCTTCGGGGGCCGCGCCAGGCTTCAGAGCACCTGCTGCAACAAGAGAAGAAACAGCAGCAGTAATACGAGCAGCAGCAGCAGCAGCACCAGCAATACCAGCAGCAACATTAATACCAGCAGGCGCAGCAGTACCGGCAGCAGCAGTAGGAGGCGCATCTTTGGCAGCGATGGCTTCTGCTGAAGAAGTCGCCCAGCAGCAGAAACGGCGGCGAGGCGGCGCTGCTCTTGATATCCCTCTGTCGAAAGCCGTCGCATACGCAGCTGGAGCACACGCAGCGATATATGGAGGGCCGCGGCCTGCTGCTGCTCCCGCATCCCCCTGCTGGAGGAGAAGGAGCAGCAGCAGCGGGAGGAAGACGCACTTCAACAGCAGGGGGCGAAATAGACGCAAGTGCTGCACTTGGAGGAGAGTCAGCAGCAGCAACAGAGAGCCCCTTAGGAGAAAGAAGGAAGTCTTCCTGCATGGCAGCAGCAGCAGGTGGGGGCAGCAGTCGAATAGGAGGAAGTGGAGGAGAGCAGCAAGGAGACAGAAGTTTCTATTACTGTTCGTTAGATGATCTGTCTAGCAGCAACTCCTTTCTCTCAGCTTATCTTCCCTCGATTCCATACTGATATCTATGCACAATGCATGCAAAAAATACAAGCCTTTTTCGATTCACCAGAGATCCGCGTGCTGCTGCTGCGGTGGCTGCTGCTGAGGCACCACCACTCGAGCCAGCAGCAGGCATTGCTACAGCAGACCCGGCAGACTCTTATTTCATGTGCTCTGGTGTAGAAAGCAGGACGCAGCAGCGGCAGTCTACTGCTGCAGACGATGCGCCGCTGCGAGGTAAAGGAGGAGGAGGGGCAATCGCCTCGTCAGCGATTGAGCAACAGCCACCAGTGCAGGCATTAACACAGCAGCAACTGCAGCAGGGATGGAAACAGCAACAGCAGCAGCAGGTACTGCTGCGTTTGAGAGAAACGTTTCCGTGCATTAGCTCGAGCAGCAGCCGCAGTAGTCACACCGCCAGAAGCAGTTGAAGAAGGAGGCGGCAGCACCGGGGCAGCGATAAAGCAATCGGTGCCTTCTCTTCTTCCGCCGAACTGCCTTAGTGCTATCATTACGGCGCTTCAAGAGGAAGCAGGAGGAGCTGTTGCTGCTGCTGCTGCTGCTAAGTCGTCTCTGTCGCCTACGGCAGCAGCAGGTGCTGCTGCAGAGCGTGTGGAACAGTCAGCAGCAGCAGAACATCGAACACATGGTAAAGGAGAGGCAGGAGGGAGCACGGTGGTGGAAGCAGAGCGAGGAAGTGCGGGAACTGCTGCAGCAGCAG
The DNA here is from genome assembly GCA_949786405.1 of Onychomys arenicola. NCBI lineage: Eukaryota > Metazoa > Chordata > Mammalia > Rodentia > Cricetidae > Onychomys > Onychomys arenicola. The sequence continues at coordinate 59,284 of CATKUM010000216.1, read as the reverse complement.
CAGGAAAAAGAAGAACAGCAGCCGACGTGGGGCCAGGAGGCGAAGGCCGCTCGGAGCACAGAAGTAAAAGAATTGTAGAGGCTGCAGCAGTTGCAGCAGCAAAGAAAAGCAGACGCACTGCTGTTGCTGCTGCTGTTGTTGAGAGATTTACTGCTGCCGCTTCTGCTGCTGTTTCTGGTTTACCTGGCGGTGAGGGAAACAGCAGAAGTGGAGGAAATGACAGGGGAAGCCTCTGCATGCAGCAGTCGAGCGGGAGCGGCT
>CATKUM010000216.1:0-58823 GCA_949786405.1 Onychomys arenicola | reverse complement strand
GCCAAGATGCTCTCGTAGTTGCAGGTAGCGCAAACAGCATATGACGATTGTGTGGCCCCTTCAAATGGAACTGTTGCAGCGGGCCGACGATGCTTTGTAGCACCAAGGGCATCACGAGAGAGCATCGGCGGCAGCGGGTCGAGGCGTTTATGAACCAGTATCACCATTTTGCTCCTTTCCAACCGTTGATACCTTCTCAGTTTACACGCATGCTTCGTAATTTGCTCGCACACGTCGTTGTAGGGGGATGGCGACGAATCAGACGTGCAGGTGCACAGCAGATGCGTTCCTTCGAATAGACGACAGTACTTGCAGCATGCAAAAGTGGGGAAAAAACGCATACGTGTATCGCAGCGCCTGACAATTTTGTGGTGTGTGTGCGCATTATATAAAGCCATTTTCCAGGTTGACGTCGGAGAAGGTTCTCTTTGCAGTCCCACCGCTCATCTTGTTTGTAGTGTTGGCAGTGGGGATAGTACGGGTACTGCGGATGGTAAAAACAGGACGGAGGCGTTCAAGGGTGCGCAAGAGAAGGGTCGATTCGACGCGCACTGCTGGACGTCAACGTGTTCGGAAATACGTACGTGACGACCGTTCTGATGAAGAGGCAGTTGGAAGACGCTTCCGCGGCAGCAGGAGGTACACAGCACGGAGAAGGCATCGCCGGAGGAGACGTGCAAAGCAAGTTGACGAGAAGAAGGGCGAACAACTGGCGAATCGCTGCGCCGCCGTGCGACAGAATGCGTCACAGCTAGTGATGCAGCCTCTACAACCACAGCAGCTAAAGGAGGACACCAATTACCAAGTAAATTGTTTGCTCCTCCGAAACCGAACTTTGAGCGGGCTTCCGACGGAGGCGAGAATGTTCAGATTGACTCATCTGACCAAACACCGCTCCTGCACATGACACATACAGAAGAGGTAGCCGAAATTCCGAGGAAGACACCATCATTTGTAATAAGAGGGCGGAACAGAGTATATACCAGCAATGCCGCGTTTGATTCAAAAGTCCGAGCCCCCTTAGAGACGACGCAACCTCTTCCGCAACGGAAAACTGTTAAACCAGGAAACGCGCCCTCTGTTGCTAGCGCAGCCCCGACAGTTGAGGCCCTTGTAAGCCCAGGCTCTTTTCGGACTGGTGTCGATGCGAGAAACGGATAGTGCGCTGCAAAGCCACATTAAGATGCACGCCCTTATTTAGTGTGTATAGTTATAAGCAAAGAGATGTACAGATGCCTTGTTCATGACCCCTGGATCTGCAAGCTGCTGGACTGGACCTCTCTTTCTCCTTGCTATTGCTTTTGTTAAAGTTGTGTAACGGCTTCATATCGCCCTAAGGTGACAGAGAGATATTTGTCTCTTTGACGACGACACCTGGTTAGGACTAGGATACTAGACGTCTCTATCTGCTGCTCAGCGTACAGGAAGCTTGATTGTATCAGTGGACAATAGCAGCTTCTTTTTCGTTGTTGAGTGGCTGAGCAACCAGCTACCTTTGCGCACGACCAACCATGTGGGATCCAAATGAACACACGGATCCGGGAAGTCCCCGAAGGACTTTGAGACTAACACGTGCACACGTGTAAGTCTACGTTCTTTATGCGCAGAAGCGTGCCGTCTCTCGACAGCATGCATTAGACGCTGTATGCTGCACGATTCACTCTCAACTGCTGATAGCATTGAGACAGCACGCTTGCTGCAGAGGGAAATAGTCAGACTGAGTAGGAACGGTGTAAAATGTCGGACTTCCAGGTGCGCTGTGAGCAAGTAGCGACGCTAGTTGTATACCGCGAGATGTTCTCCAGCACTACACACATGAAAGGATAGTCCTACGTAGGGCCGTGTCAGTTAGTATATGTACACTTGTGAACCTGCAACTGCATGTGGAAGTATACGGTACTGTTCCTAGACAGATGCTTGGGAAAATGTCTTTAGCTATAAGATTAACTACACATACTCTTTTGCGGTCGTACTGAATATACGTTTGTTGGACACACCATATGCTGCGTGTCTTCACGCAGATGAGCATGGTAGTAGGCAGCGTTAGTATTTGTATGACAGACAGAACATGCGCAAAGAGTTGAGCAGATGTATGCGCTGGGCAAACATGAGCATCAGCGCAGATGAGTCTCAAAGAATGCATCCGCGTAAGTATGACCGGAGGCGGTTTATTCTGCGCCTGTGTGAGTTAACGTTTGCTACCGCATATCTCGCTTCCGTTGTAATTCTGTGTGTGTAAACGCGGAATAACGTTTCTGGAGGAAAGATAACATTGCAGCTCCGGGTTGCTGTTTCGCAGCTGGCACTTTCGTTTTTGGTTTATTCCCCCTCGTGAGCGCTGTGAATTCGGCGTGAATATGGAAATAATCAACCGTGTTAACTGACGAGCCCCGCGGCATTTGATACCCTTCACACCTTTTCGCAAGGTGATATTATGACCACACGCATTTAGGCACTTTTACTCTAGCCAGTTTCGGTATCTGGAAAAAATGCTCCTGGTTTTCGGAGGCAGTACGGTCTCCGACAAAGATGACGGTGTGCAGGTCGCACGCTAGTCCCAGGACCTGATTGACGTGCGCGAGGTCTCTTGCGTTCAAGACTTGGAACCAAAACCCGCACGAGCAACTGTGCCTGTCAAGAAATTGATAGTCTTCACGTGTTCACAAGAACAACATATCTTTTTATACTTGATGTTCCCAGTGATACGCCGTTGGAAAACCTCTGGTAAGAAGCAGTATCAGGTCTCCTTTTTGAGCGATATTTGGGGGGGCTTCCTCTGGCAGGGAGCACTGTAGCGACTCGATGATAGTGACCCTCTAATCTTTCAACGTCACGTGCACTAAGGCTTGAATTCCGTCTTTCACGTGAATATGCACGTATGCACAGAGAGACATGTCAAACGTTCGATTCACATAGGTTGCGTGGTCGCGCACGAACGACCACTGGAACGTACGAGCCCGTGTTTTCGTCCAGCTACAATACATCCATTAGCTTAGTAAGATGCACGCATTCGCAGCAGCCTGTCAACGGTCTCTGCTTATACGTTTTTCACAGATGTCTACTTCAGGCAGATTCCTTTGATCTGATATTAGAATTACATACGGTCAGATATACATTGTGTACATGGACAGGCACAAACACGTCGAATTTATTTTTTACCCCCACTCCACAGACGAGCGAGTGCTATCCTTGTACGTGTATATAGCTATTTACATATATATATATATATATATATATATATATATATATATATATGTAAATACGCAGATATTCTCTCAGCCTCCTAATGAATGTGGATGAAGTATCCACACTCGAGATTTGTTGCAGTTGCGCTTGCAGTAGAAGTGGACATGTTTCTGCACTCTTTGCAACCCAGGTCATTTCTGCTGGCGCTTCAGCCACTCATCCGTATTGTCGGAAACTCTGATTTGTCTCGGCCTGACATGTCTGTGTAGCGTATGTCTCAGCATGACGCCTCAGGGTATCTTCTATCCCTGCTCAAAAACGCCGATACATACGACGTCGGATTTAGCCGCGCACTCAGACTTGTACACTTCTAATGCAGCCTGTAGTGTAGCACCCTACTCGCCTCCATGTTATGGGACTTTAGTTGGTCATATATACTGTACTCCACTGACTGGTACGATATGTTTACAAAGACAGATGAACGCATCGCAGCAAATCATGCGAAAAGACACTTCTAGATCATCTCGAGCGCTCGAGATGTAAGAGGAGACATATACATATACTTAAAGCACGCGTGAGGGTCCTCTTGCGAGGGTATGCATTACGTACTTATAGACATACATCATGATACACACATGTGTACATCTACATGGGAGAACCCACAGATGACAAATATTCTGCAGCCTACACATGACAAATATTCTGCAGCCTACACACGTATATGTGTCTCGTCCTCGTCTTTTTCGTTATCTCTCTAGGTACTGCGTGTGTACAGGCAGGTATAAAGACACCCCTAGCATACGCTGAGGTGCAATCGACGGGCGACCCAGAGATAACGGCTGTGTGTGTACGCCATCACCAGCAGGTGTGTCCAGTTATTGAAGGCATAAACATTGATATACAGCCATTCAGGTATATATGAAATGACGCCCATGCCCCTGGTCCGCACCTTGCAAGGGATCTGCAGCTACATAGCAGAAGCTCATGCTATCGCTCAAAACTTGCACCGGCACCCATGAGGGAGAATCTGCAGTTCGCAGTGTGCGGCAAAGGTAGCTACTGTACAATACCATGCCAGTAGCAGCAGCAAGCGCGTTCCTAGCAAGCCCGTCCATAGCCCGCGCACTAATGCGTAACAAGCAAGAGTGTAAACGAATGTAAACTCTAGCGACGGAGCACATATACGCAGGAGCAGTACCAGTAACAACACCAGTGTCGATGACAGCAACACCAGCTGCCGCCCAGTAGTAGTGTGGTGACCGTATTACTGTGCGGCATCTTGCCCTTCCCGTCGCATGCAGGTACATCTCATAGAAGCAGGTAAAAATGGACCTTGGAGACGTGTATTTAGGTCGGACTCGGATTCATTTACTTCTTTATACCCATAACTCTGGCTGGGGATGACTTTTTCCTGCTGTCGAGGGCTGTTCCCGCGTATCTTGAGTGTCCTCGCCCGCTGAATTGCATGCACCCCACACGTCAATTACTACGGCTTTTCATGCGTTGTTCACAACTCGTTTTCTCCTTCCATACGCGTGTCAGGGCCGGAGGTTCCAGATCTAGAGCTTACGCCTCCCGCTTATATGTGCATGGACTCACCAAATATCGCAGAGTGTCGACCTTCTCCTCATCACAAGTAGCGGCGGCAGCGTCAACGGCTACCATATATATATATATATATATATATATGTATATATATATATATGTATAAGTAGGAAAGTTATAAGCAGAGTCCGTCAACCGTATACATCCGTGTACGGAGAGAATATTGTGTGCGTTGTATCATCACCTACTGCAGAGTTTTGACTTCCCTTCTTCACAAGTACCGGCTGCAGGGTTGACGGCTACCGCATCTGCGGTAAGGCGGTGTTGATCTTTACAAACTTAGAATGAAGTATCCTGAGGAGGATTTATAACGAGATTAAGGCAGAAGTCTTCGAATTATTTGTTTACGCACAAGCGGCGGCTGCATCTTAAGCCGCAGAAACAGTTGGCGGTCACAGCTGGAGCACCTGGTGCACAGAGGAAAGGCAGATCCAGCAGGAGCTATGACAGAATCATGTGTAGCTTTCAGGGAAAGTAAAGGCAGAGGTATTAGCGGCCGCGTGAGCAGCAGTACGCTGGGAAAGCAGCTGCAGCGGCAATAGGAAGGAGTCCTCAGCTGTTTCCTGGAGATTTATGTTTTTTGAATTATACGGGAGCAGAAAATGGGTAAACAGGCGAGTAAGGAACCGCTGCAGCAGCAGCAGCAGCAACATGCTGTTAGTATGGAAGACGAAGAGAACGAACAAAGTTTTGAAAAGGAGGATTTTCTTCTACAAGTCGAGCAGTTGCTGCGTGAACGCGTACGAGAAGAACAACATCAGCGGAAACAGGACGTAGATAAAGGCACAGCGGAGAACCTGATAGATGAAGTGCAGCAAGCTGCAGCTACTTCTTTCTCCTCGCAGCAGGAGAAAAGAAGTAAGGGCGTCTGGCTGACACATTATCGAGGAGGAAGTGCAGCCGACGCTTCTGCTGCACTGGAATGCCTGCATGTGGTGAGAGAATGTGTGTTGCAGCCAACAGCAGCAGCAAACAACAGCTGCGCGGATCGGCTACCTGTGTATCTATACGCAGTGTTGCAAATGTATTTGTCGTGAAGCTGCAACAGCGAAGAACAGTGGAATGTCTAAGAAGAGTCAGGGAGACGCTGTTGCTGCTGCAAATGCTGCGTGCCGTATCACTGGCGGGATGGCTCTTCTCTGGGTGCTGCTCCTGCAGCAGCTTTCCGCTGAAGACCTCCATAACAACGTTCACAGTGACGCTAAACTCCTCATGCTCTTACTAGACGCCATCAATGCCTGTTCTGTATCTGAGCAAGCGGCAACAGAAGTAGCTGGCTGCAGCCCTCGTCCCCTGCTGCTGCTGCTCTCCTCCCTGCAGCACTGTTTCTCCTTCGAGAGGCAACAACTCACGAAAAACACCAGCGGCCACAGCAGCATCCACATCACCAGCAACAGCACCAACAACAGCAGCAGCAACAGCAAGAGCAACAGCAACGCGATCGCGGGCAGCTTGAATGTGTGTAGCTGCTTCCTGCACGTGGGGTTTGGCAGCGGCTGCTGCAGCTGTTGACAGAAGATGCACGCGCGTCTGTGCGGCATCGAGTACGGCAGACCGCGCAGTCGCTGCTGCTTTTGGCAGCAACAGAAGCTGCTGAGCAGCGGAATCAGCAGCAACGGCAAGAGCTGCGTCGACCACAAGCAGCTGGAAGCGTCAGAAGCACGCTAGGGCGTCGGTTATGGCTGCGTTTCCGAGTTACAGAAGTATATGAGTACTTGCCAAGCCTTTGCAGGAGATCTAACCCTTCACCCTGAAGACCGTGTATGGCAGAAGACGCGTTTCCTGCGACTTCTGCCTTTGCTGAGACGTGTGTTGGCCTCGCTGCTGCGACTGCCTTTTACTGGCGGCTTCAGTGGTCACCAGAGCAGCAGCAGCAGCACCAGCACCAGAAGAGACGAGAAGGTGGATGATAGCAACAGCCACGAGACCAAAGGAAGCAGCAGACATGAAGCTGTGGACTGCATGCAGTTGACAAGGCACATGGTGGAGCGTGCCCAACAAGCGCACCAGATGATGCTGCTTGCAGTAAGAGATCTGTGCATGCAGACAGCACGCCTCAATCAACACTTGGAATCTTTCACTGTTGAGGCAGCTCAGGGCGTACGCTGCGTAGTAGACGCGATAGCGGATGCTCTGCAGCAGCAGCAGCAGAGTCGTGGGGAAGAGGAGCTGGGTAAAGCGTACTGCCGCGAGGGTGGGGACTTCAGCTTTGTTCCTGGCTTAGACAAGCTGCTGCTGCTGCCAGTTGCGGCCCAGCTGCTCTTAGGGCTGCTGCAACAGCAGTGTGGCATGGGCAAGCATCCGAGCAGCCGCACTAGAGGAAACAACGGCAGCGGGAGAAGCGGAGGGCTGTGGCAGGCTGCTAGTGCTACTGATGCCGTAGCGTCCAAGCCACAGTGAGAAGGGGAACAGCACCAGCGCAGCGCTGAGTGAAACAGGTGCACCAGCGAGTGGAACAGCAGGTGCTGCAGAGTATGCTGCTGCGTGGTGTGCCGCAGCGTCAACTGCTTTGGGAGTCCTTACCCAGTGGACTGGCCTGCCTGGGGCTGAAGAGCTATTTCCTTATCGAGAAACTGGCGGAGGCAGCAGCAAAGCGCTGCGCAGCCAGTTTCCCTTAGCTAGCCAGCAAATGAGCACTGCGTGTGGGGAGAGTGGCAACAGCAGCAAAAGCGAGAGCGAAGTTGTCCTGTCTCCTGAAGATGAGACAAGAGAGACGGAACTGCTGCTGGAGCAGTTGCAACGATTGAGTTTGCTGCCTCATGTGGAGGAAGGCAAAGCAAGCGAGAAGACTTTGTTGAGCATGGGCGCTGCAGGGACAGGTGTTGTGATGGTGCAGGGAGCGCTGTCCGCTGCAACGCGAGCAAACGCTTGTGCTGCTGGAGGAGCAGCTGATGGCACAAGAGGAGCAGCAGAGGGCGGAGTACCAGAGGGGGAAACAGCAATAGCAGATCTTTCAGCTGGGCACCAGTCATACGCGAGGCGTGCAGACCTGTGCTGCCGTGTCTGGAGCGTGTGCTGAAGTGCTTATGTGAAGGTCTTGCTGTTGTTAGAGACAGCAGCGTGACTAGTGCGATTGCTGCTGCGGGCAGGCGGCTGATGGAGCAAGCGACTCTGCTAGAGCTGCCGCTCTTGGATGCTGCAGTGCCCTACTGCTTGGCGTTGCTGCACTACAAACAGAAACAGCAGTGGGCACGACCGCGCTGCAGCAGGCGGCACAACTCTTCCATTCGCTGGAACTCGTGGCGCTGAAGCAGTACAGCCGAGGCTCTCCGTGTTTTCCTCAGCTGCGGCGGCTTGCTTTCAGGACTCTGCATCAGCAGCAGCACCATCACAAGCAGCAGTTGGGACAAGAGCAGCAGCAGGGAAGTCTGTCGGACTACATGATGCATTTGCGGATATCTATCGTGAGGCGTTTGAGCCGTTGCTGGAGCGCATTGTTAGCATGCTGTCAATTGTCGAAACCGGTGCGCTACCGGACAAACAGCAGCAACAGGAGGAGTAGGATCATGCAGGTCAACAGTGTACATAGCAGCAGAAGGACGGAAGCTGCAGAAGAATCTCGTGGGCTATCGCTGGCGTCGCTGCAACGGCGTGATATGGCTGTGTATCGTGGAGATCTGCGCAGTTGTTTTGCTGCTGCTCTACACGCCTTCACATGTCGTGTGCTGCTGAGCAAAAGCCTCTCGCCATTGATTTTCTTCCTGGAAGTAGAAGACCTCTCGCAAACTGACTTAGTGGTCTTCGACGAGCGAGCAGCGGCAGCGCAAGCAGCAGAGTCTTGCCGGATCAGCAGCAGCGGTCGCAGCCATTCGGTGGAGTGGTGCAGCAATTCGTGGCTGCTGCCGCTGCTGCCCGGTTGCTTGAAGCGCGATAGACTAGGGCTCTTTGCTGTGTATTTCTTTCCCCTTGCGCAGCAGCTACAGCAACAGGCGCGGCATGCCTTCACTCTAGGAAAGCCACTGCAAGCGCGCGAACTTTGCAGACTGCAGCAGCAGGTGTGGGGTTTGCTTCCAGGCTTCTGCTGCCAACCGCTAGACTTAGCGCGTGCACTCAGCAGTGAAGAGGGGTCGAAGCTGTTCGATACCATGCTGCAGCTGCTCCATGAACCCGTCTTGCGACAAGATATCTGCACCTCTATAGCGAATTTATGTGCTTCTGTCGCCGTTCCGCTATGCGCTGCTACTGCTGCTGCTGTTGCGGGCGCCGGTGACGTGGCTGCTCTCAAAGCAGCAACTGCATCAGCGTCCTCAACAGAAGCTGACCCTGTTGCTGCGCATGCAGTGGAGGGGAGCAACCGGCGTGCTGCGGCAATGGTGCGGTGCTACGCTCTGCTGTGCAGAAGGCTGCAGCAGCAGCTCGGTGGACGATGAAGCAGCTACCGCACTTGCGGCTGTTGCTGGGAGTGGCTGCTGCGAGGGGCAGGAGGCTTCTTGAACTGCGAGCAGCTTCAGTCATTGGCTTTCTAGTCTTACGCTATTTACAGTTACACAAACTCCCTGCGGTGGGACCAGGAGGCCTAGCCGCGGCAGGAGCTCAGGGAGCAGCAGTACCAGCAACGTCGCAGCAGCAGCGGAGTTTCCTTGCTGCCATGTTGCTAGGTGAAAGAGAGTCTCTGGAGAACCTGACACAAAGCGCTAAAATGAAGCGGCTCAGCACTTACTGCGAGCGATAAAGGTAAGGTCGTGTCCCAGGCGTCTGTGCAGATCGGTTCCTTCTTCATATTCATCAAGTGGTGAGACGACACGCACTCTACCTTTTCGTGTGGACACACAGATGTCACTTTGTATACACATACTTTTCACATCTCAGGACCTTACTACGTTGAGATTGCCGTTGATATATATGTATGTAGAGATAGAAATTTCCAATACAGTGCTTAGCGGATACGCTGCCTTGCGGCCGTGTCTCCACGTGTGGATACACCTGCGTTAGCGAATGCGTTGCCTCGCAGCTGTATGTCTACACATCTGCGTTCACATGTCTTCCTTGGTGAAATGGTGAAGTATGTCGGCATGCGTCAATACGCTGTGGCATTGAGGCTGCTACTGCTGTTGCTGTTGCTGCTGTTCCAGGCCTACGCACCACTATGCCCGAAGGAGCTGCTACATGCAAACGTCCGGCGCTTCACATCCGCCTTCTTAAACAGAGCAGCAGCTGCTGCAGCTGCCCTTGGAGCTACTGGTTTTTCTGCGAGTGCGGAGAAGACTAAAAACTGCTGCTCAGAGCGGTCCAGCACACACAGCAGTACTAGGACCGACAGAGACTGCAGCGCTTGTCGATATTACTGATGCTCTTCTTCCCGTTCTCTCTGAGGAGTTCAGTAAGTTTTACAGCAGTGCTTTCTTGCCTTGGTGCCTTTCAGTGCAAATGTATTTTGTTTCTCCGTCTGCATGTGAAGAGCCCCGTGCACAGCAGCTGCAGGTCCACAGCGGGTATCTGTGTGTGGATACGTCTGACTTTGCGTTGCTGAACTCTCAGAGCAGTTTCTTCCCCGCACAAGTGGATATCTTCGCAGAAGCCATTCATCACGCTCATCTGGTTGCCTTAAGCATATTTGTTGCGATTGTCATGCGAAGATGCTGACGCAGCCGCCTACTCAACGGAGAGTACGCGCAGCACCTGTGTCGCTCAGGAAGCTTATCTGAAAGTAAAGAGCTACCGCTTCAGTGTAGCGAGGAGCCACCGGCTTTGTTTGCGCGATGCCGGGCGACTGTGCTTGTGTCTATCCGTTAGAGCAGAAAGCTGCATCTGAAGGACGACGAGGCCATCTCTTATTATCAGAAACGCGTGTGACCCCATTTATTTCCCTCACGTTCAACACACGTGTATATAGACATTGTATACATATATATATATATATATATATATATATATATATATATATATAGATAGATAGATAGATAGATAGATAGCAGGGCGATCCTCTGGAGGATGGGATGAATGCACTGTATGATCCAGCTGAGCAGACTTAGAGACTGAATGAAACACAAGTCACTTGGACACTTGAAAATAGGCGGGAAGGAGTTCTTTATTGCAGTGCGTGGTGTCGTCTGTATGGGTGTTATGTGCTTGATTGGGTGCAGCGGTGGAGGTGATAGGCTTGTTGCGGGATCTGCTGGAGATATGCGTGGGAGGTCTAAAAAAACAGCCAGGGTCGCAGACGAATCTAGCTTCTTCCGGTGCAGCAGAGAAAGGACAAACTGCATGCAGTGCAGTAGAGGTCCTGGTGCACCGGCAGGTATTGCAAGTGTTACTGCGCCGCGCGTACAAAACTCTCAAACACGTCTTGGAGCGTAACCTGGAGCGCATGCGACAGTTCTCTCGAGAGCCGCAACAGCTTCATCCGCAGCAGCTTCATCAGCAGCAGCTTCAACAACAACAGCGTCTCCCTCCGGAGCAGCGGCTTGCAGGATCCGGGAAGCAGCCATCACCAGTGCTGCAGGAAGAGAGTGTGTCTGCAGTAGGAGATGTTTCTTGTAATTACAGTGGTGCGCTGCCTCAGCGGGAGGGGATGCGACTGCTGTCGTCTCAGTTACTGGTGGATTTATGGAAAGTACTTGAGCCAGGAAGAGCAGTAAGCTGGATCGCCTCTGCAGAGAAAGCACGTCTTGGCTGTCTGCGAGTCTTCGTATGTTATTGCTTATCTGCCCAAGCGCATGCAGAGAAGGCGGCGTGCAATGACCTCGAAGGCAGCTCCAGAGAGTTGACGCAGGATCCAGCAACAGTAGCCACAACACAAGGTAAGGCATATTCAATGAAGCAGAAGTCATTTACAGGTCTAGAATGTGTGCTGCTGCAGAGCTTTTTTCACCTTAGTAGGGGCGGGACAAACGCGGTGCTGCTCGGCGCTGAGAGAGAAAATATCGCGTGCTGTGGATTCGTGTGTGCGCCTACATACCTCCTTGCTCAATTATGAACAAGGCGCGCGTCAATCCCTCTGTATACTCATTATAGTATATATATATATATATGTATATATTATTTATAGATAGGTACATGGTAACTGGTCTGTATGACGCCCGCTCGACTACTGATTGTTGTGTATATATGTGTGAAAGACGAAGGTGTGAATCCCCAAGCTTTCAGGCCGCAGTAGAAGATGTCTGTGTAGCACGACGAGCAACTTTACAAGGCTATCCTTTTGGTAGAATGCTGCTGCTGTTTCGTGTACTTCCCTCATTCTTCTGCAAATCGAAGGATACAGCCTCTATGTGCCTGTAGTATTTAACTACTTGTATTGAGCAATGTGGTCCACGAATGTGGCACTGTGTGCTGTGCTCTACCGCATCTATCTGGTGCACACTGGGCTTACATGTCAGCAGCTGGGCAATACAGTTGTTGCTCGAACTATCATGCGTACGTACAGACCTGGACGCTTCTACCCGCATGGTGTTTTTGCCCTTCTTGACCGTACCGCTGATACCTTTGACCCCACGCGTACCTGTTAGAATGATTCGCTTGTCCGCCTTCAATATATATTATATAAGTTTATAGTTATACTGCAGGTGTTGCCTTGTATTATACGTGCTTGTGTGTCTGAACATGTGTCTATACAGACATAATATGAGTCTGTATGTGCGGAGGTTTGTGAATATCCTACTTTTCATCGCTGTGAGACTTTTGTGTTGTGTTGGCGCATGTGACGTCTTACACTTTCCTTTTCGCTAGAATCGTCTCTCTCATCTCTGTTTCGCGTGTGCTTCCCTGCTGTGGCTCGTGCAGAGGTTCTTTTTTGTGATACCGTGTATGTTCTTGCTGTTCAGAAGGTGCCGCCGCAGAGTGGGGTATGCTTCTCGAGAAGGCTCTGCTGCCTGTGCTGGTGCCGGAGATTCTTTTGTGTTTGAAGACGCCGAATCGAGTGGTGCGCGACACGGCCCTTGATGCTCTTTCTGCTGTCGCGGAGGCTTGTGAAGACGACCGAGAGAAGTGTAAGTTCCTTTATACGCGTCTGCTGTGCACGTCCGCCTGTGTGGAGTTCGATAAGCCTGACCCTCTGCGGGTGAACTTTGCTAAATGTTTTTTTTCAAAGCTGTAAATGAGAGACGAGCGAACTCTTAGACACAGAAACTGGAAATAGAGAGAACCAGAGTGGCTGTGAAGACATACAGAGTTGAAAAGTCGGATAAATTTTTTTTTCTTCTTCATTGTCGTATTATCACATGTATACACCTACGCGTGTGTAAGTCTTGATTTCCTGCTCAAGATTAGGGGTAGAAGAAGATCTGGGCAAATCGTCGCGCTACGCTCAGTTTTAGCGAGGATCTTCTATGTCTTCTACAAGAAGAGCACGTCGATTACGTGTGTTTATATACCTTGGGAGAGTAGAAGTGCACGGTGGGCCTGAAAGAGTTCTGGCAGAGCACACGCAGATGTGCCTCTACAGACACGCGCCGCCCTGCCTTGTGTATAAAAGTCGACATGGATGCCTAACAAGACATGCGAAGCAGTGGACACGTTGACGTTTAAAGATAAGATGGCAAGACGAATACTGGTCTCCACGTGTGCACTTGTGTGCACACATCAGTGTGCACCTGCGTCATTATATGTGGATACGGGCGTCTCAAGAGTAATGCAGCTCAGCTCTGCAGATTTATAGAGAATCAAACGACTACGCAAAACAAATATCTGCATATTGACATATGTGTGTATGTGACTGCGGTCGCCAAGACGCTCTTGGTTGCAGACGTCCTTCCTGGAGTCCATGTTTGTGATCAAGCCACACTGTTTCAGGCGTTTCTTTGAAGTATTTATGCCTGTATGTTGAACATTTGGGTAGGCGGATATGCATTATTTGTTAGAAGCGAAGTAGCAGCGATAACGCGCATGTCTTTCTCCTGTCGCGAAGAGACTGTGAGGCATGCACAACAGTGTAACAACTCTTGTATCTATGTTTTCGGTTGTTGCAGTGTCGAGTCTCGTCCTCCGGGTTGCTGCGGGTCTCGGCGGTTGCTTCGAGGGTGATCCACCATTGATGAAGGCTGCTGCGGCTCTGGCACTTAGCCGTCTTGTCCTTTCCTTCAGTGAGTGTAGAGGCGTTGCATTTTGCACAAACAAATGTATGTGAGCACACATATCTGTGTATCATTATGTCGCCACGCAGCGTTTCTTCGTTGACTAGCCGTCACCTGAGGCGGCTGTGACGGACTGCTTGTACCTCGCGCTGCTGCATTGTCGTTGTGGATGTGTGTGCGTGGACTTCTATTCAAGTAAGACAACGTGTACGTCAGTACACGGCTGTAAAGTATGAATGAGGCACACGCAGTTATCATGCGTTGGCCCCGGAAATACGAGCCACATCCGAGACGTCGGTCTCTATATCAAGAATGTGTTTCTATATCTTTCGTGACTTTCTAAAAGTAGTGCCGTAGGACAACTGCTTGCAAGGTAGATCACATTGAATTTTTTTATATATATAGAACCCCACCCGCGTAGGCATTCACAGTGTCCAGTAGTTTTAAAGGAGGAAAACAACTTCGAGCAATCGTGGCAGAAAGGAAGGGGTCGGCCCCATACTTCTTTACCACGTGTCTATGGATATGTCTATATTATTAGATTGTACACAGAAAAAATGATGCTCTGCTGTATATGGGCGAGCCCAAGTGCTGAGGAGCCTTGCTACTGTCGCGGTTGAAACTTTGTCCGAGCCTACTAGCGCGCTATTCGTCTCGTTCACATTATCTCATCTATATATATATATATATATATGTATATACATACATATATTTACATATATATAGGTGTATGGATGGATGGATGTACGGCGAGTGTAGCAGTAGTTCCGCCATATAGGTGGCCACCAAAATATGCGTTGGGGTGGAGGTGTTTTTATGCGCGTAGACTTACGTACTTCTCTGCATAGACACATGTACATAGGTACAAGGCTTTCTGTTTCTCTGTCTATCCATAGTTATGTAGAGGAGGAAGACGGACATGTAGCGGAAGCTGCTTCATTTTTATGGGGGGCAGAAGCGACTGAGCATTTCAAGAGGATCTTATGTTGCAACGTATGTGTGGAGAGCTTTTTTTTATTATCAACAGGCGAAGAAATGGGCAAGGATTTGGTTACTGAAGTAGCGGACGTGGTGCTCGTCATGCTCGAAGACGACAACACGCCGACTTTCCTCGGTGCCCTACATTTCGCAAAGGTAACTTCTTTCTCTTCCTTTCTTCTCTCTCATCTCATTCAAGTCTTCCACTCTATTTCGAAGGGGAGCGGAGAGTCCCCGCATGCAACAGACGGACTCCCTCCATGTATTCGGCTATATTCCTCTTCGTACACGCACACCAATTTACTAGCGATCATGTTCACACAGATGTGCGGCAGCGCACCCTTCAGTGACATGAACGAGTGTCACGTGACAAAGAGATATCAGCGTAGGCGAACTCGCCACATCCCCAGCTGGAGGACCACATATATAAATGTATATGTATATATGTAGAAAAGGCGGGCGTGTAGAGGGAGACGGGCGTGTAGCGGAGGCAGTTTAATCTTCTAGAGGGAGTAGAATATTTTTAGCCTAGGCACATACGCCACATCGGCGGTGGAAGACCTGCTTTTCCACACGTCGTCCCTTCCTCAGAGAGAGACGATTGATAACGAAAGCAGCCCTATACATACACACCTATATATATATAAATATATATATATATAGGTGTAGATGTAGAGAGACAGATAAATGTACATATATATATATATATATATATATATATATATATATATATATATATATATATATGTGGAGACTAGTATCTAAACAGATTTGTAGTCCAAAGTCAGGTCGGAACATAAGGAGACGGAAGCAGTAGTTCGCCACAGAGACGGACTCAGAGAGTTGCATCAGAGACGGCTTTCTCAGGTACGTATGGCCGCTGTCGCTGCCCTCTGTTGTTGTCCTTCGCTGCGCAAGCAAGGGATACAGTGATGCACATACGCGTCTGCTATGTGATGCTCAGAGAGAGAAACGTACTCAGTGCAGGTGTATTAGGGTTGAGCTCTTCATACGCGGCTTTGAAGACAGGATGTCTGTGTTATTACATAACTTCAAGAAGAGCTAACCAACAGTGTGTTCTCCGCAGAACATCGCACGGACTTCTTCCGCTCACACTTTGTTACGAGCCTTTCTTTCCTATTTGATCGTTCCCTAGGCGAAGTCCCCCTTTCTGTGTAGAGGAAGCCTTTCACCTATGAATCTCTGTCTCTCCATGTGCCATATATATATATATATATATATATATCTATATATCTATATATATCTATATATATTTGTGTGTCGGTTGTGGTTCGCCTTCCGCCCTCCATAGTAGACTGTCGTTACCTGTTGTTTCGCTCTAGGTGTTGGTGCACGTGCTGGATGCGGAGCAGCTAGAACCATTTCTTCCAACGATTTTAAATCTTTTTGAATCCAAGGCGATGACGAGAGGTACGTATCTACTTTTCCAGGGTGTACACGTGAATATTTTTATTTTTGCGTATTCTCTCTTTCTAAATGCCTAAGCATTCATGTCTATACATAGACGTATATCTATAGTGGCGTACATATACACATAGGGGCATACGTGTAGATGTGTATATATGCGTATGTATGTATATATATATATATATATATATACACAAAAACGCTTTTGTGTGGGACACACGTCAATCAGGGTGTGGTACGCAGACGAGCATGTGTCTCGAGTCTCCGTCTTTGTGTATATCCGCGTCTAGGTCATTTGATGCGGAAAACAAACAGCGGCATATCCTCACTCCCAGCAACGCGCTAGTGCACGGTATGCACGTAGAAAGACATGGCGAAATCATAACATTACGTGAAGTTCTGTTCACCCGCTTTGGCCATTCAACTCGTGTTTCTGCGTGGCGGTGTGACGACTTCTTCAGCACGTTTTCAGCATGCTCTCTGCTTTTTTTTCTGTTGCTCGCATTGCTCGATGTGTCTCCCTAGCGTACAGTTCACGTACTCGTACACAAACGTATGTGCACGAGAAGGGCACTGTTCTCGAACATCTGCGAGATTGCATATATGCTTCTGAATGGATAGAGGCGTGTGTGTATAAAACTTATACATATACGTATGTATATATATATATATGTATATATATATCTACATATATATATATATATATGTATATACATATGTATATGTGAATATCTGAGTCTACGTGCAAATCTGTTACGTAAAAAAGGGGATAGTCGTGATCAGTCTGATCCGGCTGCAGTAGGAGGCTTCGGAAGTCTGCCGTGAGACGGCGCACTGTGATAGCGAAAACGGTTGTAGTAAGAGTTGGAACGGCTCTTGGAGGTGCTAGATATCGTGCTTAATTGTTACGTGTGTTGCGATCAGCGCGAATGAAGATCCGTCGTCTGCTTGAGAAACTCCTCAGGAAGTTGGTAAGAACTGCCACGTCTTCTTGCTCTCGTTGTATGTCTCGTTTCGGTACTTGTATATGTGTATATGCAGACCTTGAAGAGAAAATGGAGTGTTTTTGGCACCCGCACTTATATGTGCATATACCTGTTCATGATACATATTTGGAAGCCAAATAATCTGCATGTGAGACACGTGTGATCTCGGTTTGTATAGACAGCCTGTCTACATCGGTGGGGTCTACCACGTCATACTGTGTCCTCGTCTCATATATGTATATACATACATATATTGATATGACTGTAAATGTATCTTTTTTATTGAAAACTCTGGGAGACGCTGTTTATACGTCATCGACTCTGCGATGCACTACGATAGACCAAAGAGCTATGACGCCGGTTGCAGTAAGCGGCAGCGCGATGATTATGTGTCCGTTCCTTGTGGTCGTCTGCTTGGGACCATCTCTTTCATCGTATCTTTGTGCATTCACATGCATGGAAACAACGCCTTGATGTGTGCGTGGGTAGTGGCGTTACTCCCACGCGGATAACGTGAGCAGAGAAGAAGCCTCTACATGCAGTTGCTGGTGACAAAAGGGAAAAGGTAACCGAGCACCGCGGCGGTTTCGTTACGCACGACATGTATTGTCAATGTTGTCCTCGTCATTTCTTCTGTTTCCTGTGTCTGTCTGCTCGTGGATAGCGACCACGTCATGCGCACTGTCTGTATATATGTAGTCCGCTGGTGCGCTGTACATGTTCTAGGGAGACTCCTCAGTGGAAGCAGCGTTTCCAAAGAAGCATCTGCCGCTGCTGCGCCACTTGCAGCGCCGCATTCGGAAACAGCAGCTGAGAAGTCTTCTCTGTAATGCAGCGCTGGTAAGCTCTCTGGTCAGGGGAGATGGTGCGTTTATCAAGTAATGATTTTTATATCTCATTTTCTATGCAGCGAGCTGAATATCCCCTGGAAGACTTTAAAGCGTCTTCATGTTGGTTCAAATACACAATTAAACACATTTAAATGTATCAGTGTAAGCAGGATATGCACACTGTACGTCTACTTACCAAGACTGATAAGGAAGCTCCCCGCACCACACGCTTGACTGCTCAATGCACGTGACCGAGATAAAGATCTTTCCAGCAGAATTCCTGCAGGTCATCGCGGATCAGTGTCACTTCTTTCGTTCTTCCTCTTTGAAGTGGCGCGGATGCATCTTCTGTTTGTCTTTATAGTCGTCCGGTCGTCTTCCACGTTCTTCATTCTTGCCCGCTTGGGTCACCCTTGTGGTAATCTTTTCGTTTGGACGCGAGCCCGATCTCGTGAAGTGTCTTCCCTATCGTTGCAGCATGCCTGCGCTCTGATTGGAAGATGGCTTTATGATACAGTAGAAAGAGTAGAAGCGTTTCTGCTGTCGTCTCGCGGAGACTTAGGCGATGTCTGCAGCCACATCTCTCGTGCACGTCATGGCGTATAGAACACAGCTAGGTCTTAGGAAGACAGCATTTTGCTTTGCCAACTTTGGGGTGCCTTTTATTGTAAAAAGCCGAATACACGTCATTTCGCGCGTGCCTCTGGATGAAGATGTAGACATTCAGAGGTTTCATTTGGTAGAGAGACGTCTTGACTAGCTATTTGACTTGCGCGCATGCGCTTTTCGGCCTGTCATTCATGCGATATTGTTGTTGACAAGGAGGAGTACCTGCGTTGTTTGAACGTATCGAAACGGATATTGGGAAACGTACATTTCGACAGAAGTGTGTATAGATGTGTCTACTCCATGTGACAGCATGACTGTCTGTGTAGCGAAGACCCTTGGGCAGTCCAGCCAAAAGGAAATAGAAACTGGTAAGAAAACAGCTCAGTTGGTGATTGGAGAGCTGATTTTTCTCACATCCACACTCCACACAGTGACGTATTTGCCTGTTCTGGGCTCTTCGCAGCAAGAGGGGGTGTCATGGGAGGAGCTCGATTTCGGCGTAAACAGCAGCAGTAAGAAGGAGGAGATGCAGCAGCCCGCGGGACAGTCGGTGAGGCGCTCTGGCGTCAAGCACGCCGGACAGAGATTTACTGACGTGCTGGAGGAGGAGGAAGATGAAGACGATGAGGAAAGCGAGGAGGAAGAGGAGACTGCCAGAGATTTCTCATCACAGAAATCTTCTCAGGTAATAAGAGAAGTGTTGTGGAAGTCCGCCAACCTCCACTTGGAAAAGAATGGATCAAATAGCCTGCGCGGCTTTTCAAACTCCATGACCTTATCAGAAGTATTTAGTCCACTGGCGTCACAAAACTCCAGCACAAGTCTTTTCGCGCACCTACGCAGGTGTACTTAAGCTTGATTCCAAAGAGACATCGACACCTTTATATATATATATATATATATATATATATATATATATATATATATATATATGTGTTTGTACTTGTCGATCTAGTCCAGACGTGCTTGTGTGTTTGCGGCCTGTGCGCGCCCTCGGTGAATCGGTATGCGTATTAGGTGAGTCGAATAGGGAGGGACTTCTGTGAAGTTGAAACCACATTCTTGGAGACTCTTATACTTTGATAAGGATCTGGGTGTTTGCATGTCTCTACTTGTATGTCCGTACGTGCTCGCACGACTTGTCGCCCATCGGGGCAGGCAGGCACCCCTTCATTCGACTGTGCTTTCGAAACGAGTGAGGGAGGCGACGTTGTCTTAGACGTAGGTATGCAGAGTTTCTGAAGCAGACATGAGTAGGGAGCAGTTCTACTACCGGCTCATGGACACGTATCTGCTAGGCGACAGTTGCGCACGAGAGTCTGCCTAGGGAAAGCCAGGCGTAGGATACATTTATTAGAGGATGTACGTGGAGTCTGAAAAGTGGAGAGGGCCTACGCATATTTACTGCGATTATATTTGATGTGGATACTCGCGTGTGCACATGGGTGCCTGTGAATGGACTCCTCCGGTTGTAACGGCGTAGTGTTGCGACGCCGTGCCTGCATACGATTGGAGAGGCCTGTCGTTTTGGCGCTGCAGAAGAAGGGCGTATCCAGACCTGGAGGAAAGAGGAAGGTTTCACAAGAAGATGCAGCTGCAGATGAAGAAGAAGAATCTGCTGCAACTGGAGACACCAAACCACGCGGTGCCATCTCTGTCTACCTACGAGAGATGCTCGACGCTGCAGAGGGGGAGGACCCTGACGAAAAGACAGGAGGAAAAAAATGGGCCCGGGTGAGTTGCTCTTAAGGCGCAGGCACGTAGGTGTTGCAGGTTCTCCTCTCTATCAGCAGTAGCTGTCTTACTCTCGAGTTGTGCTGCTGCCATCACAACGCGATGAGCAATATCACGCACGAGTTCGCTTCGGCGGCTACTATGCATCTCCTTTACATTCGAAAGAACAGCGTGTGATAACAACCGGCCACCTAGTCGTATGTGCATAATTTTACTGCCCTACCACGCTGGTGCTGACATTAGAACGACACCATGCGTATGTCGTATTGTGGTTGAGATCAGGTTTTTGCTGCTCCTTTGCGCACGCGGTCTAGCGGAAATATGTTGTGCTCACGCAGTCTCGTCATCGTTTTCTGGTACTTATACAATATACCGTGCTTTGAGCTCTGACAGGACACGGAAATAAAAATATTAGGCTTTCGGCTGTGATTCTGGCTCTTCATGCGAGACGTGTGGAGGTCCTTGTCAGACGTGCATCATTGTTACGTGAAACTGAAGTCAAATCGTATGTCCATAACGTATATTTGTAGTCCCAGACACTTGTCTAAGCATACCTGCCGAGTTGTATTTTTACGTATGGAGAGAGATATATGTAGAGAGGGAGAACATCTACAGATATGTAGATGTAGATAGATAGATGTAGCTATGTATCTATAAATATATAGATCTATGTGTGTGTGCGGCACGGGTACAGGTGTATGCTCGTAGCCTACATGTGTAGGTGAATGGGTACACAAGTGTACAGTCGTCGCAGGCGACTATTCGCAACGCGCCCACATGTCGCACTCGCCGCATGTAGATATATCTCGTTCATGACGTTAGAAGCAACAGTAAATCAAATAAGGTCGACGTAATAATGTTTTCAAAGGCGTTGCAGAGCGACGGTCTTTTCTAGTCTGTACTCCACTTTTACGCGCATGAGTTTTCATACCGTTGCTGCCATCTTCCTTTGGTAAGATCAGCGAATGAAGTTGTATTTTCGCTGGGACTTGTTGTTTTTTTATGGATTCTTGATCTAGTTTCCCTTCCCTCTGTGCGCGACGTGAAGAAGGGCAGTACGACGGTTCTATATCACGGTCGCCTGTGAGGAATTCTTGTGGGATGGGGTCACCTTGGACTTCTGAAAATATTGTAGGCTGGCGTCTTCCTACCTGTCTACCTGGACCTTTTTTTTTGTGACCAGGTAGACATGCAGCATTCCATATTTCCTCTGTTCTGAAGTGTGTATGCACTACTCTCTATTGGAGAGGTGTCCTCTCCACTGCATCAACGGTGACGACGTTCTAAGGTCTGCAATGTATACAATTGAGTGTTTGAATGGAATGCACTGGAATGAATGAGGACTGAAGCTGGGTCATCCAGATGAAAAGATTCGTTGATGTTTTGTCGAACCTTCCACATCATACCTCTGTATTTGCATATAACGTAGATACAAAAAATTTTTACGGAGAGGAGCGCACAGAGGGCTGCAGGAAGAAGTCAGTGGGTCACCTCATATCTGCCTTTATCCACGTGATGCGAGAATCTCACTGCAGAGGAGATGGGTCCCCAGGACGCATAGGAGGGTAGCGAAAAGGTCGTTGGCGTGAGTTTGTGGCGGTCATGCGGGATGACGGGTGTGCCTGTGCATGAACAAGTCGCTTCTTTCTTTAGAATAAGCGTGTCGGCAGAGTGTGCTTTGTTGTTTATTTTTGCTTTTTGATGTAGAGCTCACTTGTGTGACTTTGCGAATACGCTGTGACGCATATGCACGCAGTACCGAGCAGGAACTGGACCAATCTCTTTGGCGGAGGATCACGCAGGAGACTCTCCTTTGGATTTGCTGTCTCCTGCTGCCGCCGAGCGGATGCTGCTCAGTAGATACGCGCGCAAGCGCCGACGACAGGAGACTGTACACAGAGACGGCAGCACTTCTCGTGATGCAGCAGTGCGTGAAGCGCACGCAGGGAAGGAGGAAGAAATTTACTGGAATGAGGAAGGCCGTCTGGTTGTCGTCGACACAGGAGACCGCAATAGCAGAAAAATCGAAAAACGTGGGCACCGACAGCTCTCCTTCCTGCAGCTGTACTTCTACTGACCAATTTTTTCACTGCGGAAATGTACAACATAACGATCTGCATTTGCTCTGTAGTCTTCTCTGGGGCGAGCTGAGCCAACCCCTCAAAGCCTGCTAATTTCTACCTATGTACTAGAGAACTACGTTGCGTGCAGCGTACATCTAAGCAAAGGAAGTCCCCTTCAAGCGTAGGGATTCGAGTTTCTCTTTTGCTACGCATCCGTATTCGTGCAGGAGGCCCATATCTGCATTATTAGATGATTCTACATGCATGCAGATGCAAAATAGGAGAACCGGTATATATGTGTGGAATGAGGAATCCCAGAGGTGTGTGCGTGCTTATGAGAAGGCGTGAGGTAGACGAGCAGAATAGAATCTACATTATACCAGCTACGCAATACTATGTGTCTTCGTCAACTTAACTTATGACGTGAATTGTCTTGCAAATTGAAATTGTTCCCCTTCGTGTTTCTTTTTTCTGTTGAAATATCTGGCTGTAGCTGCGCCTATGCCGCGACGTGAATTCCAATGGGATTTCACCGTGTGGTGTGATTCATGCGTTTTGCAGGTGGTGCCTCTGCGAAAACATCTGACGCAAAAAAGCAGACACTTGCTCGTGTGCGGCGACTTGGTGGTGGTAGTGCGGTAGGCGGCATGGATGTCTCTGTCAGTATAGCTTTTCAAATCCGTAATCATGAGTTTACATTTTTGAAGCTTTTGTAGTCATATGTTGTACGCCATAGCTAGGTTCGCATAGATATTCTTTGAGAGATTGCTTTGACACGGAAGAAGACCGGTGCGCTAACAGCTAAGCGTGCAAGCCTCGCATTGTAGACGAACGTGTTTGCACAAGCCTAGTGGGCACCTCGTTCACAAAGGCATGACCTCAATCGTATACAAATACATGAACACAGCTTTTGCTTTCCCTTTTTCGTTTTCCCTAAATCAAGGTAGTGTGGGCTGTTCGCACTCGTCTAGCAGCTCATTCAGTGTGCAAGACGAAATACCACATGTGCATTTATAGTGTTTTTGGCTATATATGCGGAAGATGGTCATTGAGAAATCAGATACGTCCAGCGAAGGCTTAGAATTCTTGACTGACTAGTTAAAGACGCTCATCTATATATATATATATATATATATATATATATATATATATATATATATGTATGTATTATAAATGTACGTGCCTGCCCCTTAGATGCTTGCTCGCACGTGCATGTTTGCTTATCTGCGAGCATGCACTCTGAAGAGCATGTCAGCGTAGTATAGTGAGCGGGTGAAGGGCAGGCAGCACATATGCGTATGAATTCCTGGTAGGATTCACTGCGCGCATTCACCATGTGGTAGCGGCAGCAGACATATACTGACGCACATCGTGATATATTCATCCCTCGACGTCACATTCTTGAACCACCTGTTCGTGCCCGCGCGGATGTGGGGCCCTTTCTTCGTTGTTCCGTCGCAGCACTCGTAGGCAGCCTGTACTTCCGGTGTTCGTCTTTGTTGACACAGGTATAGATCTGTTTGCATGCTTTGTGCGTGTTTTGAAGGGCGAAAAAGTAACAGAGAACAAGCGGCCCACGCTAAGCTGCCTGGCAGCCCGCCGTGCAGCGGCCAAAGCTGCAAGGCAGCAGAAGAGAGGTGGTCACTTTGTACAGCAGGGCGGCGAAGCGTTCAAGTCAAAAAGGGCCAGAGGCGATGTAATGAAGAACAAAAAAATTGAGCCCTTCGCATACATTCGATTGAATCCGGCAATGATACGAGAAAAATATCGACCCAAAGCTTTGAAGGTGAGACACATAGCTAGAGCCGCTGTGCAGGCCACGTGCTGCGTCTCTCCCATATATCGTTGCGTTAGACAAATGAAATTGTCGTTAATCATGCACTTGCCGTTCCGTCTGTGCGGACACGCGGATACTTATATTAGTGCGCTCGTACAGATTGTCACACATGTATGTATGTATATATATATATATATATATATATATATATACATATATATACCCAAATTGTTATTTGGCTTTCGAGGCATATACGTAAGTATCCACCTGCGAGGTAGTATGTGTCCACGTACGAATTTAACGAATACAATGTAAGAGCCGTGAGGTATTCTGTTGTGCTGGCGTATTGTTGCTCGCTTGAAAGTAGAGCCTGCTGCTGCTGCTGCTGCTATTGGTTTCTGCTTGTCTTTTAGACCTGCGTGCACTAGGCAACTGCGATTTTTTCTCCACACTGCGTGCATCCGTTGTCGTCACAGGGGTAGTTTGTCCGTACATAGGCCGACATTTCTGTCCGCCTGCGGGTGCCTGAGCGCACTTCATGCAAGGTAGAAGTCGTATCGTGTCAATTGGGCTGAAGAGGAGAAGACTGTAGACGGGTGCTTCGATCTTTTAGGCGGACTCGTGTTTGAGGGTGCACACGTGTGTATATGCACTCGCACACCCGACTTTGATCGCCTTCTTTGAAGGTCACACATGTCTTTGTACATAAAAGTGTGTATGTTTTATAGGCATATAGTTGTTTGTGTGCGAAAGTGTCTGTGCCCCTACAAGGGTCTGTTAAATGCATGTCAGTGCTAACTGGCTGACTCGTTAGCAGTTTTTTTTTTCCAATCGTTCGGCTTTCTCTCTGTTTGCGGTTTTCGTGTTTCTTCGTTCGCGCTTCTGCGTGTAGTCTCTTTCAACCGTACTCGCCAAGCCTTCACGACGCGGAAACATTTCGGCAGCCAGTCGAGGAGTACAAAAAGAACTTCAAAGGCGCAACAGGAGGAGCAAGAAACTGTGATTTTGGTAACCGACATGAAGTCTCTTACGAAATGAAAAACACAATCTGCTTTGCGTGCACTTTGCGGTATCTTCATTTGTACGTTCGTGCGATTATATATATATATATATATATATTTTTTTTTCTTTGCCTATATGGTGGTCTGTATATGTCTGCGAATATGACTCCTCGTGGTACAGTATATACCATGGCACACGGCCGCTTCGCAGTGCTTTTGCGTTGCGATATTTCGCCACCTACTACGTGGCGGGCGCCGGAAGATGTGCTATCCATTTTTACTGGATCACACCCGAACTGTCGTACGTGGTTGAGCTCCAGCCCGTTAAGGTTGCACTTTACATGGGATGAACTTTCCGTCAGCAGTGTCCAGAATTTCACTCTGCGTGCTGTAATCACACGAATATCATATAAAACTATTCAGCGAGTCAATAGCGCCAGCTGCTACCGTCGCGCCGTTACATCCACGTCAAAGCTCGCGCCCGTGTATGATGCCTTTTCAGGAAGTGCATTGCAGTCCGCGCGCAGCAATGTGGTCGTGGTTGCCGGAAGAACAGAATAGCTTTTTATACGTCAACGGGCAAATCCCTAACACTGTTTTTTTCTGACAAAAAGTTCGAAGTCCTCGGTTAGGTTTGCCCACCGTTCTGAGGTGCACATGTACCATTGTGAATGCCTTTGAGGAAGGAAAGCGTTTTGTTCATCGGCGGCTGAACACGTTAACGCCGAACTACAAAGCAGAAGCTTCTGTAGGAAGGTGCAAGTGATACATTTGATCACGTATCTCTGGTACAGGTTCAAACGTAGAAAAAGCGAGAGAGCATAGGAGACGCATTTTCCACAACGGGTGTGACAGAACCAACGAGAGAAACCAGCGACTGTGAGAAGCCATATGTTTGCACTGCGCGTACCTTTGCCACCCCCTGCAAGGAGGATAGCTGAGACACATAAGACGATTTGTTTTAACATGTGCACGTGCCAAAGAATAAGCTAGTTACGTATCCCAACACATTGCAGATGGCGTACGTCTCTGCTGCTGCTGCTGCACAAGCTCCTGCTGCTGCTGAAAAGTATGACTGTAAATTTCTTATATTTCGCGAATTATGGCGATTCTGTCGTAGATTCCCTAGACTGCTTTTTTTTTTTGCAGAATGCAAGGAAATATTTAGTTGTATACCACGATTAACCTGACGTTGCATTTGCGTTTGACTTTCTTCGCTAAGAGCATAAAGACGCGTGCCGTCTTTTGCAGCCGCATTTGAGGAAGAACTCAATTTTGCCAGAGCAGGTTCCAAGCAAATATCTGCCATTGCCTTCTCCGCATTTTGAAATGTTTGCTGGACTCTCGAGGGAATTTCTGCCATACATTTTGTATCCGGCCCGGATCATCTCCTCCAATTACTGTTTGTGAGTAGATCTAATGCGCCCTCGTAGATTGTCGTTCGCGTCGAGCGCTCATACTTTGTCTGACTTTCTCTTGTCCACTATCTGAGGTGACTCTGGTAGGTCTATGTCTCATTCATCGTACACCCGAGCATCTTTGGTTATTTACTACGTGAAGCCGCCGGGAGTGCCTGTAGCTTTATCGAATAGAGCCGTCACCGCAAACCGACTGACTCCTGTCCGTCAGTGTCGGACAACAGGCAGCCAGTCAACCAACACGTTGTTCGCCTGTTCTAGTGCATCGGGAAGCTGTGTACGTTTATCCGGTGTACGCGAGCAGCGTGGACAGGAGATGTGGTACTTAGGAAAATGTATTTCTGAAGTGATGAGGTGAATGCGTTTCTACACGCTCAGCTGTACGCGCACTCCAGTACGGAATAGATGAATACACCAAATCTATTTGAGTAACCTCAGAAGGTCCCTGATTTTGTGTGGAGTCTCGAAAAGAAGCAGTGCTTCGTGGAGGATTTGTTGGAGGATTGGAACACTGCTGAATGTCTACACTTTTTGTCGATCGTTATTTTTTCGGACATTCCGAAAAGAATCTGTCCTCGCATGAGTAGGTCTCGTAGACATTTCTCTCCGCTAAGGTAACGTCTCGAATATATCATTGGAGGGTACGCACACCGTTGCCTTTTCGGTGGAGTCTCTCATACAAATGTTCGAAACTGCGACAAAAGTATCCACTTTCCTGAATTGTTTCGTGCGTTCCCTTTCTCACGCTTGAATAGCTTGCGCGTCCACGTCATCTGCAGTCCGCCCGGAGCTTGCTTGTTTCCGTATCTGCTCTTTGACGAGGTCCGTTCGTCCCACGGAGATCGCTTGCCTTAACACTTTCTTCGTGGATCCCCTATGGAAAGAGATTGAAGTTCTCTGACTGAAAACGCCGGAGGTACTGCTCTGTTTTAAACTCTATCTGGCGAGGCCTTTTCGCTGTTCGCCGAGCCATGCTAGCCCTTTCTGCAAACGCTGCTTCTGTGCCAACCTGACTGGCGCATTCTGTGTGCCAGATCTGTAGACATCAAGGACCACTGGTGTACAGCAAAGGCAATTTCTGCATAGATTCTGCCGTATAAAAAGCGGCTAGCTAAGACGGTTTTTCAGTCAAGTACCAAATACTCATGTTTTTCCTTCCCGTGAGACTTCCCCTGTAACCGGTCTCCAGGCCGGGGGAACCTACACCTTCTTTTTCGTTTGCTGTTTGTCTACGGGCCTTATCTTCCAAAATGTGCACCTGAAAGTAGTTGCCACCATCTTCCACTTCTCGTAAACACTTCTGTACCTTTGTATAAGCTCGCTTGCCACAAATGTTGCGTCCGTGTGCGTGAAGCCTGCACACACCCGCTGCCCAGCATCGCACGTAGCTGCTGAGGTGAGGTAAACTACTCTGACTCTATGCAGAGATAGTGGAACTGAAGCTGCATTGGCTTTGTAACACCCACACGCGCGACACCGAAATCGGATGGCGTTGTAAGGTTCTGGTGACGACGCAACTTCATTTCGATTGGTGCACACACACAGTCGTAGGAGGTATATGACATCTGATGGGAGAAGAGTGTATCCTTTTCCAGATTATGTTCCCTTTACATCGCACTCTATCGCTGATCAGCACTCCGTCTCCCACAGGACCCCGCTCCTCCACTGCTGTCACTCCACGAAAGGGAAAGGGTAGAACTCCATGAAGAATCTGAAGAAACACTGGGAGTGGAAATGCTTACATCCACACTTGTTGCTTCCCAACTCGAATGTGTGCTGCTTCTTCTACTGGAGGCTGTGCTTGTTTTGGAACTACCACAGGAGCGCAGCCTCCACTTGTCATCATTAACATCGTGTAGGCACTTGTTTCTGGAAGAATAACAGACTGAACACGACGAAATTTGGTTTGCACTACCCATGGCGTTTGCATTACTCGAAGATGCGACGGACTTCGCGGGTTGTTTCGCTCTACTGGAGTGGGCGTTTGTCGCAAAGGCAACGGCAGCGGCTGCTACTGACTTGACTTCCTGCGCAGCTTCGACTTTCCCAACCGTTGCTGCGGCTGCTTGCAGCACATCCCATTTCTCAGGTGCTGACCGAGATGAGTTATGAAATTTATGTGAAGATTGATGGATGGCTGCTTGTGAGCTCAAACAGCCCTCGTCTCGCTGCTTTTCAGCGCAGACCTGCATGGAACGCCCAGCACCGCATGAAGCGCGTGGTACTGAGAAGTGCTTCCCATAGAGGGCGCTCTCCTGCTTGTCCGGGTTACGTGCGACAGAAGCCAGGCTATTTGTGGAAAGCTTGTACCAGCTGCTTGGTGTCGACCGAGGTCCTGAATCAATTGTCATAATATTTTGATGTGTCCCTTCAGAGTTGTGCATGTACTTCCATTTTTCTTTGCACCTCGTGTACGCGGTTGCCGCCGGACGGGTCCTAAGCGCGAAATCATGGGCCATAACGCCTTCAATTCCGGGTAATTTTTCTAGAAGCGAGTGCCTACAATTGTGGCCTCCAGCGGATTGCTCGAATCCACCCCTATCGGCACCTCCACGCCCGCGATCAGCGCCCGGTGAGCTACAGCAAGGTCGACGTTGTAAGTGGCCGCTGCTGAGTGAGTACGCTCGTTTGTGAGAGGGCAGATCACGCCCGCAATGTCCCAGCATGCCGCGAGTGGTCGCTAGAAGAGTCGGTCTGCGGGGAAAGCAGGAAGGCCAGCAAGCAGCAGCCGGTTCGACAGAGCAACGGTTAGATCGATTGTGTCGGCCGAGAGGCGCTGACGCCCCAGCTAATGCTACATTACTGTACGGAGCGTCATCTAGTTGTTGAGAGGTACTGTTATAAGGCGGCATACTGCAGTCGGTGACGGCGTCTGAACACCAATTTTCTCCCACGATGGCTTTACACAGGGGCGCGGGGTATGCATTTCTACCACTGGGAGATGGTGGCTTGCTTTGCTCAGGATAACATGAACATGTCACACTAAGAGCGGCACCTGTCTCTAGAGTGACTTGCCGTGGAAGGCCAGAGGGACAGCAATTGTATCTTGTGTATGCGGAAGCGTCTTTGCCCCGCACATAACGCTCATGTTCAGTTCTCTGGCGTTTTGGTTGATCTACGGCCAAAGAAGCAGCTGAAGTGTGGAGTGCAGGAATGTTTCGAGCACATCCTGTGTTGCCGGACGAACGCAGTGCCACAATTGTTGCACCCATCTCGCTGCCAGCCTCGTCGTTAGAATAGTAAGAACACAGGTAGTGACTGGGGGTGGGACGAGATCGCTTATCTTCAACGTTGCTGTGCAAGAACAAAGTGTCTTCGTGCCTGGAGCCTAGACGCCCAAGGTAGTGCGGGCGTGTGAAATACTCTGCTGTTTCGTAGTTAGATCGCAACATGGGGGACTGAACGACGGAAGCAAAGGTTGTAAAGATGAGCCTTCGTTCGCGTAAAAGTCTGATGCAGCGCTCAAATGGCCTCTTGTATGTGTGTCATCGCACGAAGCAGCGCTGCGTAGAGTTCTCCGCGCTTCGGCGAGTGAGCGGACAAGCCCACAACGGGGCTCGAGAGCTTGCTGAGAAGAGAAAAAACTGTCACCCTTTTCGATGGCAGCGATTGCATGGCTCTGGCCAGGCGCAGCATCTTTGTATAATGTGGTGCTGCGTGAAAGGATTTGTTGTGAGGAGAGAGGTGAAGCACAAAGAAGCGAGGCGCCGGGGCCACGAATAGAACGAAGCAACGCAGAACGAGAAGACTCGTAGGAGCGAGTAGCAGACGAAGTTTCAAAAGATTCTGGAGGGGAGGAGCATTCAGATGCGAACGAAGACCTTCGTTGTTCTTCGGCGGTGGCGAATGCACTTGTTTGAGAAAGGCGTTTTTGTCGTGCGAGCGAAGATGTTCTCGCAGTCCTTGGCACGCATACGTGTGCTGTATTTGTCCTACAAGAAATTGACAGTCCACTCGGCGAAAGAAGACACTGTAGAGAGAGACTATTTATTAGGTTCAAAGAGTATTTTGACTTTCAAAGTGAACTACTCAGATTATGGGACCGGCTGAGGCGGCTGAAGAAGCCATGCACAGCATACGTACTAGATGGTGAACTGAACATCAAAGGCACACCGCTAAAAATCTTCGAAACTATGTGGCACACTGTAACAAACAAAGCACAAGGAAATATCCTTCAGGCCCTCCGTGCTAACTGGAGTAACACATTCGTACGTGCCGTGCTTTCTCTGGGTACATTAACACGAATACACATGAGCGCGAAAGTGTATATCTGTGTCCGTCCGCGCACACACAAATGCGCTTCATTTGGTGTGTACAGAGCGACAGATGAGTTTGGGGGGTCTGAAGGGGTAAAACTGACGTACAGAGGCGTCCCCGGGTGTGATTTGTTTGTAAGCGATGTGAAACGTACGCTTTACCTTTAACACATGTGTATACAGACTCATGAAAGCATACAAGGTGTGCGCACAGGTGTGTACGCGCATGCGTACCCGTTCGCTGACACAGAATCATTTATATATTTTGTAGCAGTATCGGTGGGCATACTCTTGTGTGTATCACGGGTTCACTGGTGGGTTGTTGCACGACGACAAACTCGCACGACGACAAACCGGCTGGTGTGTCACCGAAACTGCCTTAGCTACACATTCGATAAGTCTACCAAGCGGAAAAACGTTCCTGCCATGAATTTGCCTCTAGGTAAGTAGTAGGCGACGCAGCAGTATCCCTTCAGCGCTGCGCAGTCAAAGATTAATACGTGCAAGTACAAACATAAGAATGTTGCTCATCTTGCTATCTGCTCTATTTGAATACGGGGCAGTCAAGTAGGGATTAGACTGCTGCGGGCCTCACATATGGCGGACAAGTGCATAGGAGAGTGAGAAGGTGGCAACAAATCGCACTTCTTCTCGTCCATGCACTTGATTATTTGTTTACCCAACGTGTACTATCTTCTGGTGTGCTTGTGATCCTCGCACAACCTACGCAAGCGGATATCCAGTTTTGTCCAGCAGCGAGGTCGTCCTACTTTAGCGCGTTTTCGCCGGCGGTAATTGATACAGTGACCGGTACTGGCTGTTGCTGCCAGACTGATGTTACATCTAGGCGAGGACTACCGTGTAGTCCATCAAGGAAGCTTCTTTAGAACGAAAGGGACTCCCTCGTAGTTTCGCTTTGGAGCCGATACTTTACGCATAAGTACCACACTGCAGCTGCATACTCGTATGTTCATGGAATGTTCTGTTGAGTACAGCAGTATCCAGACTCAGCGGGCTAACCCACCCGTGGCCGGCTGGCGCGGATGGCCGAATTCGATCCGGGTGAATATAACTTGTTGCGGTGTAGCTAACAATTTATCGATGCGAGATATACGTGTGGCTTTTTCGCGCCTAAGTCCTTCCTTCTTGGCACCACTACAGGAAAGCTACACTTCGTACTGTTGCCCAAGGGTAGCGTACTTGCTTGCCGGCATGTATCGAGGGATGTACACGTCAGTGCTACTTTCCAAGGTCGTTTGCCAGAGTCTTATATTTGAGCACTGCAGAGGATCCGCTTATTGTGGCGTACTTGATAGTGGGATATATGCAGAAGGATGGCGAAGGTCGTGATCTGTACTCTCCTGGAGATGGAGTTGTCGGCAGACTGTTCGATCTTGAAACCGATTTAGCATCTCTGGCACGAAGGGGCGCGTTGCTTCGTTCAGGTTGCGTCTCCATGACGGCTGAGGCTGAACCGCAGTAGTGCTTAGCTCCATGCAAAAAGTCATCGGATTTCGCATGTTTTAGTGCCAGAATCATGGGTGACGTACACTCTCGCATGTATCTCCCTTTGCAAAAGGCTCACATATACGTATATGCACAGGCATTGTGCTCTAACGTGTTGAGGGCTCATGCATCTAGGTGCGTCACCATGGCTCTGTTCATGCAAACGTTGGGGTGAAGTGGAGGACAGGCCTGCAGATGTTGTGAATATGGACGATACCAAGAGGCAGCCCCACTACCGCGTTGCTACATGCAAATCTGCACTCCCCAGAATCTCAGCATACCCCATCACCGGCTTGCCTTCGTTGCAACAGCACGTTTTCTGTTATTATAGTGTATCTAGCTCTTCTCTCCTTCATACCATTCATGCGACGTGGGCATCCTTCACCTCCAGCTGATGGCAGGGAAAGCTTCTGTTGCTCTCCAGTATCTGGACTTGCAGGAAGTGTGTGTTCTGGGCTGGGGCAACTCGGTTTGAGTGACCTCTCTCGTGCGGCTGTATAGTTCCTTTCAGCGTCTTCTCGTGTTCCGCTGGTATTTTTCGTCTCTCTAGCGGCTGACGAGCTTCTTTCCGACTTTCTGTGGGAAGTGGCGGTTTTGAAATTACAGCATGCCAAACATAGAGAAGCAGCCTTGTATTTACGAAATTCTGGCTCCTGTTCTTCCTCTGTGAGTCGGGCGCTGTTCACACCTGAAGTGCCCGTGTGCCGCAGGGCTTGTCCACGCCTTCGCTGACTCTGCTGCAGAACACGGGCAGTACTGTTAGTCGTGCCGATGCAGCCATGGTTCTGTCTAGAAGCTTCGGATCGTAAAGAGAGAACGACTCTATCTCTTCCACGGTAGCACACGGGAATAGCTACACTGCTGTGCGAATCACTCGTGCATACGCTTCTACCCGTGGTCAAAGCGCGTCGGCTCCTACGAAAAACTCGATGGTCATCGACAACGGTGTTCCGGGGCGCAGCTCCGTAGCCACTGGCTCGCCCGCTGCTCGTGTTGGTTTCTGAAGCGAAGTCACTCTTTAAGGCGCCGTAGACAACCTTACCTTCAACAAATTCATATTCTTTCTCTTTAGACATCAAGCGTTGCTTTACAAACCCACGAGGGTCTCCGCTTTCACTGTCGTCTTTCACGCTGTTGGTCTTGTCCTCTTCACTCGTTCTCTCCTGCGAAGTGTCCAACATTGGTTCTTCTTCTACGTCCAAGTCCGCCTGACTTCCCCTCCCGCTTTTCTTAGTGTCATCCGTCAATTCTTCTTCAAGACGACCCGCGTTATAATCTTCTGCGACATTTCGAAGGGTGGTGGACCACTTCTCTTCCCTTGTATGACCCTCTATTTCGCAGTTGTCGGAGGACTCTTTCTCCTGAGTGGACGCTTGCGGTGAAGTCACAGGAGATACCATGGAACTACTAAGACACAATGCGGGCTCCAAACGGCCTTGCCCCTGCTCTTTGCACACTGCTGCCTGACAGGCTGGAATTTTTCCGCTGTTGCTAATGTTATTGTAAGCATTTGAAAATCGAGAATTTCCTATATGGTATTCACTGTTTCGAGTGCTGCACCTGTTGTCGGCGTGCGTTGTATACACTTCATTATGAGTGTAGCGATTGCCTTCTCTGTGAACGACGTTTCTGCTGCTTGATCTTGGCAGAACAAAGCCATTGGTGCTACACCCTGGCGCCCTTCTACTACTTATGTTACTGGAAACTAGTATCACTCTTTCACTGCAACGACTCCTGTGGAGCTGTGCAGGTATAGTGGGGCGGCTTGAACCCGCAAGCAGGTCTCTATCATATGATCTTCTGCTGAAACAATAAGAAGATGTTTCAGGACTCCTCACAGTTGGAAACGAACGAGGACACAACGTGGAAGTACAAGCCTCAGTACAAGTAGACTCAGTGTTCAAATTACAAGAAACGAAGGGTGAAGGGTGGCGGACTTGTCTGCTGGTTCGCGTTACAGGAGGCAACCGTGTACTTCTGCCGGCTCCTCTTCTGCCTTCATCGTCTACGTCACCGGTTCTGTTCAGTTGATGATCTTTGTCACCTTCTATGTAGGTTTCTTCAGCTGTTGCCGCGTGCCTCCTCTTTACTCCCCCCTTTCCTTTTTGCTCTACAGATATAACACTATCCTTTGCTTCATTTTTGTCTTTTATCATCCCTAGATATGCTTCTTTTCTTTGTTGTTCTGAGAAAAAACAGCCGTTTCCTTTGCCCGCCAGGAGGCAGTTATTATCCCCCCCATTCGGAGTGTCGCGCAAGTCGGAAACCCCTTTTTTGTTGGTTTCTGTGAAACGCGGTGCGCTGTTTTCCCTCTGCAGCCTGGAAGGTTCGGTGCTTCTTGAAGCACTGGAAAACATGTCACTGCGAGAGCGGTGATGGTTTTCTCTCCATGTTCTTGACGTGAGAGTATTAGCTGCTAGGGTGTTAGTAATTGCTATCCAGCTACCACTTCTTTTAAATTTTGAGCTGCTGCGCCCCTCCTGAGTCATTAGACTCTTAATACCTTTGGCTGTGCTTTCTCTCCTTGCAACGCTTGAAGAGATCAGGGACCTCTTTGGAGTGGCTCTACTACAATCAAAACCCGAATCTGTACTGCTGCTTCTTCTCGATCGGCTAGAGTTTGAGGATTCAGACTCGCTGCTGCTCTGCCTCGCTGATTCAGTATCAGCAGTAGGCTTTGAAGCGCCTTCCCCTGCCCTACGCATGTTAAATTGAGTCTTCCTGCAGGTTCTCTTTTTCATAGGCGCGGAATTCGTACTGCTCGCAGAACTCCGGCGTATATCACCTGTACAGCCCGTCAACAGAGCGTCTTGATAACTCGCACCATCTGCACGTTCGGGTGAGAAAAGTGTAGTCGAGGAATCACTACCGTGCCTGCGAACGACGATGCACGGGGACGGGCAGCGTTCTTTAGATGGGTGCTTGAGTAAAGCTGCGCGCGAAGCGCCGCTACTTCTTCCCATATTGGTTGCAACAGTCATAGGCCGGCCACCTCCATTATGTGGCCGTCCTTGCACCGACATACTCCGACGGCCATGCTTTTGAATCACTTCATCCTCAGGCGTCAACAACGTTCTCCACGACGATATGTCTTCATTGTTCTTTGAATAAATCGGCATGTTGGGGCGTGAAGGCACTCGGCTGACTCTTTGCATTGGTGAGCAGGTAGGAGGATACGCAAAAGTGGAGTCTCCAGAGCATCTTACGCGGCCCGACGTAGTTGGTCGTGACCTGTTATAACTTCCAGCAGATATGGTTGCATACGTGGTTGAGCACAACGAGCTATCGCACGTGCTGCTAAATTGAGTGGGTCGGTGGCATGGTCCGGTAGCGAACGCACCACGGCTAGTCCCATGTGCACTGGCAGGAGTGGATTCAGCATTCCCTGTCAATCCGACGCCGGACGGGTGCATTGATATCGTTCGGAGCACGAATCGAGGGGGCAGGGGCTCCTCCTGCGAGTTGATTCTATACTCAGGTAACTCCTGTTCTGTTTCAGGGTAGTCTTCCCTTTCATCTACATTTGAATCTTCCTCAGGCACAAGAATAACAGTAGAGTCCTTCACTTCTTCTCCATCATCTTCATCTTCTTCTTCGGCAAAGTACTCCATTTCTCTGTGTCCATCGTGTGTTTCGCTTGAGCCTGCTGCATGTTGCGGATTAATTGGTCCACCCGGCTGACAGGGAGCTGAAGCAAACATAAGAACTCCACCGCGTGTGGGCACCTTACGTTTGTTCAGGTCGGCAATGAAGCATCTGTTGGAATGCAAGTTCTTTCTCTCTTTGACTACTTCCGAAAAGTGGCAAGGCTCTATGAGTACCGGGTTAGATAGTAGACCACCACCGTTTCCTCGATATCGAGGCAGCGCCCTCTTCTGTCTTTCTGCAACTTTGTAGACGAAGAAGGTGTTCCCGTCAGCAGCCACAAGTTCGACTTCTTCTGCTTGTCTTTCGTCCAGAGGCTGTTCTTGCTCTGCGTCAGGCTCTTCTGTGAATATAGCGGTAGTGTACATGGCCTTCTGCCTTGGTGGTCTACATGTCTGCGTCGGACAAGCTGCCAGTGCTTCTGCGGGAAAATAGATGGGGGTAGGTCTCACTTTCCTCGCTCCGATTGTTTTTCTTTCTGTCTTCTTGCCGCGCGTGAGCCCTTCCGCGACATTCGATTCCGCTTGACACCAATAGGATGCATCTGCTTTGCTCGAGAACCGATTGTTATGGACGTTCCTCGTTTCTCTTTCAACGTCTTCAGTCGGGATTTCACAGCACCCGCGTGTTTGGTTTCCGCGCCGATGTGACACCGAAAAGACGACGTACACTTTTATTTGCCTTATAACGAGGCACTGTCCCCCTTGAAACAGTAAAGGCGTGACGGACGAAAAAACCTGAGACTGACCTCTCTTTTCCGTCTGTTATTGATTTACAAGGTACATTTTCGAACTCACAAGCATCTGACGGTCTCGAGCGTGCGGAATACAGTGCAGAGACGTTAGGATGGAAACTGTCATTGGTGCCTTCTGAGGAAACAACGCAAGGTCTGTTACCCCGGTGAGACTGAGAGGCAGGGTTAGTCGTCTCTCGTGTATCTTCTCCCCTGGCTTCAACTAGTGCAAAGTTGTCCAACTTTCTCTGTCTCAAAAGCAGAAGAGAACCTGTTCCCCCAATCCGCGAGAGCAAACGTACGCTTGAAGCAGGTCGGGGCGCTGAAGGTCGCTGAAACGACCTGTAGACAACGCCAGGTGGTCGTTGTGCTTCAAAATGCGTACCGGTGTCCGTTCGAGACGGGGGGAAAACGTGAGCAGGGACACCACCAGTTTTACAAAGGCCAACAGCACCCGTGCTTCTGGTGCGCTGGACAGGTCCTCCGACTTTGGAGGCAGTCGGAGAAAGGGAAGGATCTACACGACCGTATGTTAGGCTCTTGATCGGCTGGTGATATGCCTGCACATCTCTTGCAACGTATATCATTTTTTTTGCTGGTGCCGTACTAGAACAATAAGACGCGCAGCGTATCGAACCCCTATTCCGCCGAAACCGTTGACTCTCATTGGCAGCATACTTTGCCGCTAGCGAAGGAGATTCAGGCAACGACGCGTTCATAAACTCTCCATCCTCTTCGTCCTCTTCTTCTCCTCGCCAAACGACGTCCGCGGCAGTTGCGGCAGTTGTTGGCGTGAAGGTTGCAAAGACAGTTGCTGTAGGCTCTCGATAGCGCCCCTTGGCGATGCTCTGCGTCGACAGTTTCATTTTGTGTCAGAATTATGCGGCGTTTCTATTCCAGTTTTTTTTTAGCCTGTTAAATGTTGCTTCCCTGACATAGCCTCAGCGGGTATCCCTGTTTCATTTGCCTTGCCGGTCATCTAAAACGGCAATAAAACTTCAACCCGTAAAAGGTCCTCTCATTCTACGCACCAGTACCGCCGAAGCAGCGCGAAGCACTGCATCCGCTTGGCTAAAGCGTATGGAGGAGAGCTACGCGTCTTTGCAACGATTTAGCGAAGCTGCGCTAGTGCATAATTATGCTAGACCTCATAAGCGAAACCAGGCGTCAATGCGCACGGACTAGTCCATCTACCCTTTGACCAGAGTGTTGCTTGTCAAGCCCCCCTGTCCTGTCGAGAACCTCTATATTTGACGGAAGCGAGAACATTGGGGGCAAACAAGGTTTATGCCCCTGCACAGGCAGTCACTTCACGACTGGACTTCAGCACTGGCTCAGTTTTACGTCTGCCGGTCTGGCAATATCGCATATCGAATAGAAGATCTCGTCTACGATTACTTTTGAGCAAGAAGAGGGGGAATCGAGTGATGCACACACTTGACATGAT
Source organism: Onychomys arenicola (assembly GCA_949786405.1). NCBI lineage: Eukaryota > Metazoa > Chordata > Mammalia > Rodentia > Cricetidae > Onychomys > Onychomys arenicola. The sequence continues at coordinate 20,610 of CATKUM010000216.1, read as the reverse complement.
GCCATATTTCTCTTTATTCCCTCCAAGCAGACTGCAGCGTAGGCGTATCTGAGATGCGTAAAGGAACATTTGCTTTGCTATCGTGTAGAGATTTGCACAAAAGTGCGCGATTTAGGTGTACTCCTAATGTTGTCTTTCGAGTAGACGCCCGCAGGCGCTGCGGCCCCTATGATGAACGAACCCCAAGAAGTGACCTACTTTTATCCAAGAGGGAATAATGAATGGTGGACGAACCTTGTCTCGACGTGCGCAGGTGAAACAGTAGGTTACCTGCATTCTTTCTTCCGTCGAAGCATACTATGTACACGATTGGAAATATCAGCCGCACGACTCCAGCGTTCCTCAATCATTTTATTCAAAGAAAAGCGACGGAAGATGGGATTACGTATTGCTAGTTGGGTCTTCATTGCACATTCTTGTCATACTGCACCGGGCTTTGGGTTTTCGTATTTAGACTAAATTTGTTCGTCGTTCGCCATTATATACTGCCACGTGTTAGAATATTCGATGTTCTTTGGCGCATAGCATAGAAAACATATAGCCGCAGAGATTAACATCAAACACCGACGTCTGCAAAGAGAAAACCAGGTTTCCCATCAGACTCAATTGTACAAAGCTTTGAAGGTTAGTGCAATTTTTTAACCGTTTAGTGTTTGTGCAAAGAAGGACTGTATCTTTATCGGGCTTAGACAACTGCTGAAACGGAGAAATACCTTTCCTGACGGCGTCCCATATACGATGGGGCCAAGGTCACCTGCAAATGAAGACATACATGTTGGCGAATCAATATGAAATCGTTGGACTGAGCGTATGAATAATTCTCAGAACATTCGTAATCCACTCCAGTCCGCACGGACTCCTGCATGCATACGAAACATACCTGTTCGATGCGATGGTTAGTGGGCCATGTTTTAACCTTTTTGCTGAACAACAGTACATTTCAGACGCTAAGTGTGCGGTAGGCAGCGCGTGCTTTGCACAACCGCTGAACCTAGAGGCGTGTAAACAGCCATTGACTCTCACTATTTCTATGCTGTAGAGTGGGTTTCGTGAATGTTTATCTCGCAACGTAGAAAATTGCAAGTGATGCTAGAAAGTATCACCCTGCGGGAAAGATGGCAGTGATGGGACGTGTGCTTCCCAAACAGAGAACCCACACTTGTGGGGTATGCTCACAGCCCGGCACTGGGGGGTACATGTTCTCCGGGATAAGCTGAGGTGACGATTGTGAACTGCTGCAGCACGAGTGACTTGTCGCCCGCGTAAAGTGCCAAACAGGCACTATATCAAGCCAAGCCTTAATACTCTTTCCGGCTCGGCTACAGTGTTGAATGGTTCAGCACACAACACACCCTACCTTCCACGCCTTCTCACGTGGAGTGGTGGATTTCCGCCAGTGGATTCTCTTGGCAGTCTCGAACAGATTATGTGGACGTTTGGATGATTTACAAAGCTGAAGGCGAAACTAATAGATGTACACTCGCTTTGTGCACCCGGACTGCTCTTCGCACGGCGCGGTGTATGGAGCCCTGCACAGTAAGCTAAGTTACTTCCTCAGCACTCAAGACAGTGGAAACTGCTGCGGTCGCTCCTTCAAACCTGATTTCATTTCGTCTGCGTGAATTCCAAACCGCACCCCACAAATCTTTTTCCATCGATTCCGAGATGATGGACGGAAACAGAACAAAAACCTTAAAAAAAGGGGAGGATGCCAGCATCCATTTTGAACAACCCACAGTGCCAGCCTATCAACAACCCTTAGACGTTTCGTGATCGCCTGCTAGCAGAAGAATATGTCCTGAATACCTCGACTTTGGCCTCTTTGAAAAAAAATGTTTTCCCATATATATATGCAAAACGATGGGAGACACTGGCAGTTAGTACAGTTGGCAGAAATATTTTGCTTGGTAGTTTAACGGCAAGCACGGAACAGAAACTCCTCACTGAGAATGATGTAGTGGGGTTGCAATAAAACGTGACCTAATGAATTTAGTATCGAGACGTAATATCGACCAGAAACAGTGTATATAAGGAGAGCCCGCTGTTTTGAAGGGCAGTATAAACACGGCGTACACAGAGTAGGCGGGGAGTTCTCATCTTGTTTTGGAAAATGGACAGCGGTGACGCGCCGAGGAGATTAAACGACAATGGAGGAAGATGAAACATAAAATAGATTAGTTCCGCACCTTGGAGCTCCATGCACGCCGGTTTAGGACCTTTTGCGCGTTTCACACACAGAAGGGGCAAGTGGTGATACGACACCTTTTTCGTCACAGAACAAATGCGCACCCAAAGTGCCAATAAAAACTATACTGGAATCTACTCCTTCAGTCGTATGCGTCTACACAAAGTGCCACACACACACACACACACACACACACACACACACACATACATACGCATACGCGTAACCGTCCATACAAAGGCGCATATTGGGCCTGCAGTTCTATATGTACACGTTGCCTCGTCGCGAGCTTTCGATTGCAGGTATGTTATCAATCAATCAAGAGTGAGTGTACCTGCGCGGTGTTTAGTGCAGAGTACTCCTCTGTCTATTCCATTCGGCGGAAAAATTCATACTAGAGGGCCAGACGTGTTTGTTTTCGAAGGAGGATCTCTTCGTTGCAGCGCGTCAAAAGAGTGACACAGTGGCACGTACCAATAGATGCGTCTCGTCGTACACAGGTACTACAAGGAGATAGGTAAGATCCGCGTTACTTGGGCACCACCAATAACCCTCGTCTTACTACCTTGGACTATTACACGGCGGCGGAACTTACGGAACGTTGTAGTTACCTTGGCGTGCCCGGTGGAGTAGGCAAGAGACCGAAACGAGAAGTTACGGCTGTGCCGTTAAAAGGGTGCAGCCTATTACAGTCGCAATCGTTCACACACTTTGTTTGTATTCTGCGTGGTACTACCGCGGGCTTCGTGGGATTCTTAAGGGTCGAATAAGCAGTCAGGTGTACTCACGGATGACGTGCGCCCGCTCACCGCAGGACGCACTGCAGTTTCTCTTTTGCACGCTATATCCGACCCCGAGAGCCCTAGAGAACATGATCTGAGTACATTTGTGCATCTGTCTTTGTATGTATCGGGAATTCAGTAGCTGTACGTCCTATTGATTTGAGGGCAATGAAAACTACGTACACGCTGGTGCGAGTGAGTTGAGGTTTGCAAGGATCTATTTAATGCGCAATAGTGGATGTTCAGCAGCGAATTGGCGAAACATTCATAAAAAAACGCATGTGTTCTCGCCGTGGATTTCCTCAGAATTATTTTCTAAACACGGTAATTGAGGTCTGCCATTTGGCTACAGGAACGATTTGTAGTTTTATCGTTCACGCTGTTCTATATGAAAGCACGTACAAATAGCATGATGAGGCGGCTACAAAGGAAGTGCTGTGCTCGAAGAGAACCTCACCTAGCGTCAACCTTTCCAGTTTCTATGGGCGTGTTGGATAGTGGCGCAGAGGGTGCCGTAACGAATTGCAGCAGGTACGCATCTTGTTGATGCATAAAGGAAACATCATGAGCACACTTCGACAGGGTGTTCTTACAAAGCACCATAAGAATCTGCCTCTCCTCCTGCGAAATATGTGTGAAGAAGACCTTGACAAAGGTCAAATGTTATAAATATCGTACCGAGGGGAAGACAGAGCTTCCCCGAGGTTGTGTCGTACCAGACTGGTGTGGATTCTGATGAAAAAGAGGACGCGAATAGAGGGCCAGCTCCTAGCTAAAGCTGCGTGAGGTGCCAGAGAACTTATGTAGAAGCTTATTTGCGTGAAGCGCTTCTGCATACTCCTAACAATGAGGAAGAGCTGGTCGACTCATTACGGCTACAGCGCTATGAACGCGAACACTAAAGAGCGCACCCTCACTGTATGATCTCCGACACCTCAGGGCTCACCAAGTACGGGGAACAACAATAGGTACATAATGACAGGTGCAATGCCGAAGATGGTGTCGGTGTCCATACTCTGCAACGGCCCTGAGTGTTCATGATGGGCCCCAAAGGAAGCTCGGTGTGAAACCTAATGAAGTAGCGTTGCTGCCCTCTGGCCGCTCTTACGTCATGTGTTGCAGCCCGCGTGTTCCAAGAAGACCATTTTGTTCGTTTTTCACTTCAAACAACCCCGAAATGAGATTTGATTTGATTTGAACTGCGCTTGTGTGGAAGACACCAATATGCGGATGGATGTGCTGAGGATAAAGCTGGAATGACGGTAACTAGTGTAATAGAGACGTGTGCAGGCAAAGGTGATCTCGCAGTATGCTGAGTGTGATCGTATACTGTATTGTCTCCGCAAGACTGACTCAAGGAGCCACTTAACTGCGCGGAGCCCAGGCAGAGAGCAGAGCATTGCTCGCGCCCTTGGAAAGACAGAAGCTTTCCGTTAAAGCTGTCAGTAAAGAGTTCTACAGTTTAAGAGATTTTTGTCGCGTTGATGACTGTTCACAGTTAGTAGCGACTTTTATGCAGACGTAGGCGTTCTCACGTGGTACGGACATATGCTCCAACGACGGAGTTGACCCCCCAATTCAGCGGCTCCATACATACGAGGCGTGGCACAAGATAAACTGCATCTTGTCGAGGAATGACTGGGAAGGCGGAAACGCTGCCCTTTCTTACGGAAAACTCTTGCAGTGGACATACATCACTTTACATAACTGAAGGGGAAGGCGCAAACATCCTCTGGTACTCCACTCGAAAAGCGCTACCCGTAGAGCAGCCTACGCACGATTCCGTTCCAGTTTACTTTAGCAGCAAATGAGCAAAACACCAGTAGCAGCGCCACAACAACACATACCGGATGTACACCGGATCCGTCCTGCCAAAATTTGGGGGATCTGAGTTTCAGCAGTTGAGTACCAGAGCGGATTCTCTGCACTGCACTTAGCCTAGTTCTCGCCTAGAAGAATGCGTACAAATGGAAGAGGTAGAAGCCCTTCCTCTGCACACTTCGCTGCCTGGTGCCACACGCTGTGTGCTATGTCGCGTTCGGCCCGCCTTGCTTGGTCAGCTTCTACGAATAAAGTGTCTAGGGAAGAAGAAGCTACGTTTTTCGACACAGAGGCCGAGACCGTGCGTCCGTCGACAGGTTCTGCACCGGTGACTGCTTCCGTTGTCCTCAGTCGACCAGGTATGGCCACTTGTTCCTGGCATGGCTGGTAATCGGTGGCTGCCTTGCTGTCCTCTGCTGCGTATAAAGCCTTGACCAGTTGCCATTTCTTAAAACTCGCTTCCTTTGCTGCGCGGGCCCACTCCAACAAAAATTTGAAAAAACTCAAAACCTGGGACAGCTGCCGTCGTTGTGAGACTCCTTCCCACTGCTCCTTAACAATATTTATGGCATCCAACAAAAGTTTAATGAATTTATCAGCAAGCTCCATGAGGCGTTTCTGCAGCTTCTTCAGTTCTCTTAACGTGGCCGCAACGCGCTTTGCTATGTTGATAGCCGTTGTTGTTTTCTCTTTGAGGCTCATCAGAAGGTCAAGAACAGCAGAGGCTTTTCGGCTTACCATATTCTTGACAGTAGCTAATGAGGCGAGTCTGGTTAGCACGGTGGTGATCATCTTCGTGTTCTTTGTTGCTGCATCAACTTCATTTTGAGCTACATCTTTATCCGCGACGGAGTTCTCATTCAACGCAGCGTGCGAGTCTTGAAGGCGCTCTATATCCTGAAGCATTTCAAGGAGTTCAACTGCTTCTTCTTCAGGTAGCAGGACTCCACCCGTGTTAGAGTCCTGCGCGCTAAATGCGCTGCGAATGAAGGGGACTAGATCTCGTACAGACTGTGTCTCCGCCAGTGCTTCTTCATATGCGAAGTCATTGTTGTCCAGAAGGTGCTCGGCAAAAGCATCCAAATGTTCTAACGAAACCGTTGGACTGTCCGCTTTCTGTGCTGCTGTGGCGTTAACTAATGACGCGTCGCTACGTGCTAGCAGTAGCAGCAGCACGGCGGGAAGCGCACCAAGCAAAGTCGTATTCTGAGAAGCCATAGTAGAATGAATGCAAAATCGAAGCGGGGGGACACCAAAGTAGAACACAGCAGAGAAGACAATAAAGCCGCTGAGTATATATAGATATATATATGTATATATATGCTTAACTTCACCAAGGATGACCAAGATGCAAAAGCAGCATGAACACCAGTGGAGAGGAGAATTAGGTGCATTTATGTGATATATATATCAATAGATGCAGCACGTCAAGTGGGGCCGTGGGGCCCACTAAAAGTTTGCACCTCCAGTTATAGCTGTCCGGAGAGGGGCGCCAAAAGCGAATGAGCAGCTCTGATGGAGATGATCTGGCATGGAATGTGGGACACCGTTATAAAAAAAACACTGATCTCCTCCAGATAACCTGTATAAACCATGGGCATCTACACCTCCCTGGGCACCCTGACGACAGTTCATACACTTCCACTCCGCGTGAATGTGCACAAAGCCCATGACCCGTCAAATAACTAAGGTTCGGAAAAAGAGAGATAGCATCGGAACTCCAGGACCATACCGCACAACCTTGATCCTTGACTCTCACTCTTGCTTGTCCTTTCCAGTAGACTTTATACATGTGCGCTTAAGGGACCGTCAAAAATGGGAATACGTAGGCGATTGTGTAAACACACGGACATGCGCGTACAGCTATGCATAGTGACTTCTTCAATTCTACAGCCACTCGTACATTTGCTTGTAGGCGGTCAGAGTGCACATATTTCCACACCGGACGCACACTGATTTATTGTATGTACAATTCAGACACGTCCTTGTAGATTGACCTCGAAGTTGCCACATGTATACGTCTCTCTGTACCTGGACCAAACCATACGTATTGTGTAGATCCGGCGATCTGCACATCAGGAAGTAATTTTTAGCGCATCTCTCTATGTGTATGTATTTGATCGTTACTCCGAAGTACAGTGATGGACGCAAAGAACTAAGAGGATGCCCCAGTACAGACGGCATACGCAGGCCTAAAAGCGAAAGCCTATCCCTATTCAGCCTTTCGAAACAGCATCGCAAAGAGCTCCTTCAGGCTCAGCAAAACAACCATGTACTCCTTTGATCTGGCCTTGGTAGTGCAGATCCACAACCGAAAATACGACTACAGAGGTGTATATCGCACCACAATGGGAGAGGAATACCCGTAGAACTTCCAGCACGCGAACTGGCGGACCGCATGCACGTACTCGACTAGTTTAACGAGAGTCTAAAGGGACCAGTCAAGCTGACATCCTCAGGTAGAAAAGATGTAAGCGCATGTACGGTAGAACCGTAGATGATGGCTGGCAAGCGATACAATATTCTCACTACACTTCACTAGGTTTCAGCATTGTCTTTGCTGCAGTCCCAGAAATACCTCTTTGGTCAATGTATGCACATCGAATTTTAGCAAGAGACTCGTGTACACCTCTTTCATGGCTCCCACCCCTCCCCTTGGCCACCTCTACTGTCTATGTCTCTCGATATGGCCGGCCTTTCCCCTTGCACGGCCATAATCCCGTCCGTGTTTTGCTTGTTTGGCAAGCATTACACTGAGTGCAGCTCTACTGGAGTTCCCGTCAGTGACGCAAGCGTTAAGGGAACTGACTTTGCCATCTCTTTGTTTCCCTTCAGTCACCATGTTGTGACACACCGCCAAGCATCACTGCTTACGGTGATTCATGCGTGGCGTGCACGCTCAGGATTACCCAATTAAGCGCCATTCACGTCTCTCGAGGTAGCTCCTGCTTCTCTGATAAGATTCTTGCAGACACAAATTTACAGCGTCTGTACAACGTGCATCGAAGACGTGCCTAACGATACCTCAGCGGCTATGTCGGTGCCGATGGGCCCACTGGTACAAGCTACCATATGTTAAATCGGATATACTGGCCTACAATCCTGTTCCGTCCGTCTGTCCACACTGCTTCCTACCGTCAGTACTGCTGAAACTGACTGGTGACATAACGGGACCAAGCGTATCTAGCCACCGATAGAACACGAAAATTGACCTACGAGATGAATATGTTAGGTGGCAGTGCGGCGACTTGAATTGTTTTATCTCCGGTGCCTCAAGCCACTTCTGTCTGGATGTTGATTCATTTGTGTGGAAACACATCAAATATCTACGTTAGTTTCAATTCGCACATTCACTGGGGGTCTTACAGACATTCTCTGCTTCTCTTTTGATAGCAACCTGCCAAATGCTACCTCTTACAACTCTTTAAATACATCAGCTGAGATGGAGATTTCTTCGAACAGAGACAAGTTGTGTCGTTTTCCGCAGTTACGTATTGACAGAGTGGCGGGTGGCACTTCAGATAGGGACCAGAGAATTCTGACAGCTGGTGAAGAGAGTGACACGGGTTCTGACAGCGTTTTGCGAGGAAGGATCACGCAGATTCAGTATTCTGTTGTGACAGGAGCTATATCTGGTACACATTTCAAGTCGATCACCGACAGCACGTTATGCTTCACCCTTGTGTACGAATGCCCCACGTTATGCATTTAGCTTTGGGTCTGGATGTTTCGTTTAATGCGTTTACCTTTGTGTATGGATGTCTCATGTCATGCATTACACCTACCGGAGTTCGGAATTCAACCACTGTAAGCTGGAGGGCCCGCTTAACGACTCCGGAAATTTCAACAATAATCGCCCTTCTTCTGCTCGTTTCCGGCCTGCCGATCGCCAGCTGCCCTCTTCGTCGCCATGTACAAACATACGCGCTCATCGCCGTACAAATCTCTCCCAGTAGGGATTTTCGCTACGTACCCGTACGTCCACATCTTCCTTTTTTGTGTTTGATTGTCGCCCCCAGACGATGCATTTCGCGTGTGTCGGACGGACTACAGCATATGCGTGTGAATACCGTCACTCTTTGTCTAGACACGCACGCAGACGTGCGCCACCACACTTTTGTTGTGGTTCTTTTCTAAGAATGTGCACACACAAACGCCTCCAGGCGTAGACGCACACAGTTGGAAGCAAAAGGTACAACGATAGCTCGAGTCAGCAGATGACACTAATGCCCAATCTTTTCTCTACGAAAAGCCGCGGGTGCTTTACTTCTTCGGTGCACGATACAATGCGAGTTTACGCAGCCAGGCTGAGGTTTATTGCCAGCTCTTCTGCCGAAGCAGGTGTTTGTTTGTTCATTGTGACTGTTCTATTATCAGGAGGACAGTGGCTAAGCATTACTATGCTATTCCTTACCGACATAATGAACAACAGCAAAGCAAAGCAGGCGCCGTCAACCGTAGCTTGCCGAGCGTGTTTGTACGAATCAGATTAGTGTCCACAGCCGCTGCTTCTACAACAGAGTGACGGGTTTTGCACAAAAAACTAGGTCTCATCGCAAGCCCGAGTGTTGCCTCGGCCCGTGTGCCTTGGGTGTACTAGGTGATAAAGCCCATCAGCTTATTCGTGCGTCAAACATGAAAAGTTGACAATAATGCGCTGCCGGCATGCGGGCGTGGGACGGCGAAGTCATGGAGATGTAATTTAGCCGGCACAGCATTTATAAACGGAATCTTGCATGGATTTCAGACGAGCTTCCTGCTTTTCGCGTACAGCACCGGAAAAAGTAGGAGAAGTGCCGTGCAACGCTAGTGCGAAGGTTTGTCAGGGGCTGCGTACGTACATAAATGCAGACTTCAGATATACGGCATTATCACGTGAATACCGCTCCTGTCTATGTGTTCGCGCTCGGATTCGATGAAATAGATTGTTGATTCGATACTTTTTGCATGAAGTACGCTTTTGCAGGAGTATGGAGGTCGAATGCTCCTTCTTGTCCTACTCAGTGTTGTGCTGCAGTTTTCGAATGCTCATCTGTTTCACGTACGAGGACTGAAGTGAAAACTCTAGTTTGGATAGCCGATACGTTCACACCGTGGAACGGGAATCGGCTGCTTTGGGACAACTGAAACGCTTTGACTAACGTACACGCGGCTAGCCCATAGCTAACAGAAGATGTAAGAAACTGTATTCGACTTATATGGAGACACCAGCAGTCTTCCTTTTGAGGAAACGCACCGACAACGGTCCCTTCGATGAATACTATGTCAACTGCTTACAAGTCGATACAAACCTCCTTGTGGTGCTGTGCGTCCGCACAAGTGCACCCGTAACCGCCTGTCCATCTTTGTTCCTGGTGTCTCGATGCTTTCTGCTGTATCCTCCTGCATTTCGTCGTCGCCCGGAGGCAATAAGCGAAAACTGGTGCGACTGAGCCCCCGCCAGTGGGACACAGACTGAGGTGCAGAAATGGCAGCGAAAACCAACTTCCGCACAGCACATTCGAAAGGACTACTTCTTAGTGTTACGTGGACATACTCTTCCTCGAGGGGGTTCTTGAATCTGAGCAGCAATTGTCAACGACGAAAACCCATTCATCGTGTGAGTACGAGCGCGCATAGACTACTACGGAAGGCGACTGCTGATTCTGCGTATGTGAGGGCATCGGAAGAGCGAGAAGTGGTAGGGACGAACACTGCAGTTTCCGGGCCTTTCCATCGAATGGAGGGCGGCGAAGGAACAGTTGTCTCGACAGACTTCGAAGGAAAACTACGACCGAACTGGTAAACAACGACGGAGCACAGGTAGTAACGTTAGTATAAGCAAGAGCGACAGGTGCGGTAGCAACTGCGCCCCCATCGACGTAGTTACGGAGTCTCCTGGGAAGCGCTTTTCGCTCAGTGCCATTACCACACCAGTCGCCGCATGGCGCTGCTGCCCCTGCGGTGGATGGCTCTCGGCGAAAGCACGAGATGAACCCAGACACAACTCGTGAGTAGCATGAAGTAGCACGAGCCGCACGTGCAGCTGTAGCAGCAGCGACACCACCGGTGGGCAAGGCATCAATGGCAGCTACTAATGCTGCGGTAGCTTGTCCTGCAGTCGTGCTGCAGGAATAGCACCTGCGGCGGAAGAGCAGTCCGAAGTAGCGGCCGCCGCAACTGCACGAGCACAACCAGCCCCGCCAGACCTTAGACGGTTGATGATGTAACATAATGCCCAACGTAGAATCAAGCGGTAATAAATTTAGTATGCATTGCGCAACTCTGGGACTCCGCCAGTGCTTTCAGACTTCTTCTGCTGCGTCTACAGCCACTGCAGATGGCGAATCACTGATGTCTTTGTGGCCCTCATGCACAGCATGTCTTGACGTAGACCGCAAGATGCACGATGATGCGCAGGTACTGCTAGCCATCGCGAATGAGGAGTTCGGTCAAGGACGTTTGTTCTAAATTGCTCACTTGTCTGTCCTGCTGTCCGTGGTCTGAGAAATCTGTGGGGCGTGCTTTCGCTTTGATCTCGCTTCTACGGATGTCGGTTTCGCGGTTATTGGCGGGGTGGCGCATCGGCTACCACTGGTGATCCAGCTGTCGCCAGTGCTGCGACTGCGACTGTTGCACGTGTTACCAACGGTTGTTCTCGTTACCTCTCCTGCTCTACAAGTCCTTCAATCCTGCGGCAGCTGTTGCGTCCCTGCTGCAACGGCCGTTGCTCGGATCTGCTAACCACTATCTCATTTTCGCAGAAGCAGCAGCACGAGAAGGGCTGACAATGTAGGGTAGCAGAAAACACGCCTCATTAGTTCCTTTCTCGTCCGGTGCGTATTTGCATACGTTTATCAGCTCTCTACCAAGCGAGAAAGCCGCCAGGCCTGTGATAGACGAGGAGTTTATTTGGAATTCGAAGACCGTGTGCGCCCACCGCGTCACCCCGGCAGCCAGCTCTCGCGGCCTCTTCTGTCTTGTACTGCAGATAGCAATGGAGAAGAGTCCACTATTGTATATAACGGTACGAAGCCTTCTGCATCACCTATCTCCATCACACCGCGTGTACTTACCTGTATTATATAGCCAGAGCGACGCAGTTCTGATCCGACGATGCTCCGTATGATGCTTCTGTTTGCTTGCTGATCTGATTATATGCGTTGGGACACAGATCGACGTATATATATATATATATATATATATATATATATATATGTACGGAATGCTACGTCTGAAACGAGACAACGAATTCAGACTAGGACTTTATGTCCGAGTGCTCTTCCGTATAGAGTTCACTGATCTGTTTTGATGAACTCGTGGAAACCATCCATATACCTTGTTCTCTACGTGTTCCTGCGGCCATCTTCCACGCAGAACACTTAGGACCTGTCTACGTATGCGGGTGTATGTGTGTATACATGTACACAAGTGTACACATTTGTGCATTTGCGTGCAGCTACATATGCGGATAAAAAATTCGTGCCCTGGCACGTACACGTAGACCACCAAACTGCTTTCCTTCTATTGTTGATAGTGCTCTCGTAGTACGATGCTCAAAGGGAAGGCGCCACAACTTGCTGCTTGGAGTTGTATGCAGTTATTCGGTGTGTCCTTTTTCACGTTGTCTTTGTAAAACTCCCGTCCTACGATGACATCACAGTGGTGCGACGTTGCAGCAGTCGAACAGATTCATACATGGTAGTTTATGCCCAAAAAAGTCCAAAGAACACAGGGACTGCCTGCTGAACATTTCGCAGCTTATCCATAAAAATCCGTCAGGAGGCTTAATCCAAAAATACAATCCATGTCTACGTGCGGATGCACTACATTCGTCTGTAGCTGAAAAGTTCATAGACACCCATGTGGTATGTACACTCAAAAACAGGCCTGAAACACAAGGACGCTCTGCCTGAGGGTAGGTGCTGAAGATTCAAACGTGTGCTCCCCTTGCATCGTCCTCTATACCTTTCCAAAATTTAAAGCTTGTTTTGCAAACCAACACCCGTGCTCGCTGGGGAACTTATAGAGAACTCTGACACTACTAGAAGCTCCCACCTTCACAGACATAGGATCTCCACGTGAATTTGAAACCGCCAAGGCAGTTCCTTTAGTAGGGAAAAATCATTCCCTCTATAACCACTTGCCTCGCCTACCAGCTCGAAAATGAATTGTTTTTTAGATTTTCGACGCAGGGTTGCTGTGCCCTCTAGTAGCTGTTTTGAGGTTTCAAAAGTGGCTGCGGAGTCCTCGTTACGGCAGCACATTCCCTCACTCTCAGTAGATCAGCAGACTGTATTTGTTAAACAAGCTCAGGCAGCAACTACTGGCGGTTTAGCAGAGCGTCACATGTCGCCGGCACTGCTCAAACGGACCAGACCACAAGTGGGACACTCGACTATTCTGCGGACACGTTACCTTTCCCCCTCACCGTTCGAGGTCCGACGCTTAGGGCAACAAGAACTACAAGGGATGCTAGCACAGAGTCGGCCTCCTCAGGAACAGCACCGAGCTCGGCAGGATCCGCAGCCATGTCATCTTCAGCTGGAGCATCAACAGCGCCGACAAGAACCAAGTCATCAACAATTTATAATGCAGTATGGAGGGGAGAATCAACCAGTGTGCATCGCAGGGAGCGCGAATGATCGTTTATATCTACAGCGACAACTGCATTGTAATTCTGCTACAGCGATGCAGGCATGGAGCCAATACGCGCAACAGTTTGTCAGTCCTGTTGCGTATGGAAAACTTCCTTTGTACACTCAGCAAATTCAACAGCTGAAGGGTGCCTACACGGCAAGTAGCGCTCTTGAAAGTAGAAATTATCAAGCCTACACGAAGGCTTCTGAGCGCCGAAAAGTCTTGTTTTCGGCAACTCACGCCGCTGCTCCTTGTGTCACTAGCTCAGGGGACTCGGTACCTGAGGACAGCATGCGCGCCTCGTGTTTGCAGCAGGCTAAGAATTCACCTTGTTCCCAGCAACTCTGCCACATTACTGCAGCCCGCCAGAGCACAACAGCAACTCCCTCACACCCCCGAATTTCCACTGTAAACAGCAATGGTAGCGCCGGTGACGGCATCATCACACGCGGTAGAAGTACAGCGGTGCTTTTTAGCGCGTCGGGTTCGCCGGCAGGGGAGCGCTCTTGTCAGGCACCTTCTTTTGCTGCATTTGCTTCCAATTATAGTGCAAGGCCTCAAAGTGTACTGACGCCTGAGGCTGCCGCAGTAGATCTTTCCACAACAACAAATGGCATCGACACGGCAGCTCCAGCACCAGGTGACAGGAAAGAGGCGCTTGTGTCCCGAGTAGCTACTGAAACCACGCCAGGCAAAGCGATAAGAGATAACCTGTCAAAGGCACGGCCAGGGACACGTCCAGAAGTATTGGAAAATATATTGGCCAGCCCATGCCAGTCATCTCTCGCACCACAACAGCGAACACGCCCAGCACACTTCTCGGCGCAAGGTTTTGCTGAGTTTCCGTCCGGACACAACAGTCGTGTTGCACATTCGCCTGCCCAATGTAGCAAGGGGTTGCTTTTACATCACTCCAGCGACGACTTGCGCTGTCGATTGCCAAGCGGCATGGCTCTAGCCAACGTTATTGCTGGGACGGGTAATCCCCAAGTGCATGTTGCTGACGCCCACTCGTTGCGTACCGAGATAGACATGAAAGGGGCAACAGACGAGAGAAACCTCCTTTCTTCGTCCTCAAGTGGTGAGTCGCAGACCACCGGGAGGAATGAGAAAATAGAGCAGCAACCACTGCCTCAGGAAAGGCAGCCGTCGAGCAGGTGCTCGATCGCTCTACAATCAAGAGTTACGGATAGACCCGATCCGTACAAATCTACTCATTCGCTGGGTGCAGGGGCAAAAGTGGCCAATGCAGCACAGCAGGTTGCTGGCTTTGCACTTGGGCGACCACGTACACCTCTACGTGTGCCTGTGCAACAAGCTCACCAGCATTGGCAGCCGCAGCGTCAGCCGCGGGCGCAGCTGCAAGAAAATGCACAGCAGTTTTCGTGTACCCAGCAGCAGATGCTTTTGCAGAAACAGCTACACCAACTGCAAGGTCACCATCCTTCCAGCTGGATTGCATCAGGGGATGTCGTCGGGCACGGGTCACCAGTGACGATAACTCAAAGCGTACCCAAAATGCAGCTCGTTTCAGGTCAAATGCGGCGTGAACCCCATGTATGCGCTAGTGTTTTATCGAGTGCTCTCACATCGGCCTGCTGCTGGCAGCCTCACAGCCCTCGTGGGGAAGGAGAAGGCCTTATTTCTTCCTCTGTCTCCTCTAGCGTTGCGCCAAAGGCACGCAGTCGGCTCGACTGTATCATGTCTGCAGAGGCGGCCACACATATTCAGATAAAAGAGCATCCGCAGGGGCTCCAGGAAACAGTGGGCAACACGCTTACAAAACGACCGACCTCTGCTCCCCCAGGTCAAAATGACTGCCCTCTGCCGGCATGCCTCGTTGCACTGCCACATCAACACAGAGCTTTGGGGCCGTCAGGTGCACAACTTGACGATCGAAGGGGTATACCCTGCCAATCTCAACCTCACCAGATCTTGCAGCAGCGAAATATACACGTGGGAGTAGGCATTGTGTCTACTCCGCAGACTTCATCAGTTACTACGGTGCCTCCAGGCACGACCTCTACCCATGCGCTCTCTTTGATACCGCCCGTTGCAGCATTAGAACGAGGAGCAACTCCAGCAAAGGTCGCTGATTCGGCAACAAGTGTCGTCGAGTCCTTGACATCAGATTCATCTTCTACACTTTCCCGTCCCGAAAACTACAGTGCACAGGAGGAAAAACGTGATTCAGCGGGGATACAACTCCGACCACTAGCGCAGCCAGAGACAATCACAGTACCCGTCCTCGTCCCTGCAGAAAAAAGTGCAAACTCTTCTTTGCCAGTTATTCGAAGTACAGAAGCACCACTTGTACCGTCTGCTGTAGTGAGGTCAGCGGCGGAAGCTTCAACAGCATCCTTACGAAATGAAATCTTCTCAACCTCACTAAACCCGCAGACGTCTCTCGCGATCGTCGGTGAAAAGCGCAAAACCGGAGTCAGGGTGCCTTGTGATGCTGAAGATAGTCCAGCTGGAGAGACTCTAAATTATACACCTGGGTCAGCCCCTTGTCCGACGCCCATGACGATGCAGCAAAAAGAAGAGCCCAAGTCGCTCTTCAAAGAGCATGTCGACACACCGGCTACTGCTGTTGGAAAGAGTCGCAGCAGTGCATTGCGGTCACAGCAGCATCCGCAGCCGCAAGCATCCTCGGCATTGGAGGATGGAGTGCCAGGGCTTACTCTTAACGGCAAGTGCAGGCTCCAGGACCGGGAGGACTGACTGTCTCCGTCGGAACAGATTTTCGTGAAGAGTCAGCGAGATCGGTCGCAGGTCAGCAGCAGCAAGACCAATTAAAACTCCATCAGGCGCACGGGACACAGTTCAAACAGCTGTCAGACCGGTTATTATACCAACAGCAGCAGTCTGCAGAGGACGGACAGACTCAGCAAGAGCACGAACAGAATCAGGTCACCTCAGACCACCGTCGGGAAGAGCGGTTACGGACCTGGCAAACGCAGTACAACATGCCGCGCATCGAAGCAGTAGTTCCCTCTATTGATGGAACACCTGCGTCGGCGAACCTCCAGCCCAGCATAGAATCCGCAGCCGAAACGGGAAGGGAGCATCTAGAGACATGCAAACCTAGGCATCTCGAAACTGTAAGATCACGGGAAGACGCACAAAGGCAGCAACGTTCTCTGTCATGCGCGGAGACCTCTTTTCTTCCGTCCAAACCCTTGGCCGTAGAGAATCAAATAAGAAGCAGCAGCTTACGTACACCTGTCGCATCACGTCGGAAGAAAGACAAGGTGGTGAAACATGAGCCGCAGAAGCTCTCTAGAACTGTTCCCATGTGTGGATCGCATTCCACTGCCCATGCTGCTATTGATGATGCGTCAAGTGCAACACAAAAGTGTGTAGGTCGTCTGTCTACGTTAGACCAGCTTCCTGCAAATATCAATATAATTAAGGCATCTTCTAGTATACACAAGAGCTTCAGTTCTACGATGGATAGAGACAATGCTTCAGAAAAAGCTGAGTTAGAGCTGTTACACATGCACGAGCAGCAGGTAGCGCATGCCCTTCTGAAAGATGAGGCCGTTCGCAGCAGCGGCACCATTGATTCGACCACCAAGAGCCCTGACAGCTATGCAAGAAGCAGCCTCAGTACCGCGGGTAGCAAAGACAGTGGGGTGGGCAGCGATGCCCGTGATGAAGCCAGCAAACGCAGCCGGGCGAGCAGCACCAGCAGGGCCAGCAGCTGCCGGCCCACTACACACTGCAGCAGAAAGTCGAAAAATCGCGGCAGCAAGTCGATCGCGTACAACAGCCTTGGAAGTACGAGTACGACGTGCAACGGCAGCAAGAGAAGACACTGCTCGTTCGATTCTCACGCTTATCCAGGAATGCCGGAGGGGAAGCTGGATACAAATAAAGAGAAAGTTCTGAAGGACAGCACAAGTTTTTTGGCTGAAGAGACCACAGGTACTCGCCATCGCAGTGCGTCAAGCGGTGACCCGACGCACGTAGGAAGCGCAGATACCCCCAGCTGTGGAGTGCGTACCCATACGGAAGGAAATTACAACGAACCGAAAGGCGATAATGATAGGGTACATACGCAAGTAAAAGCAGGGTGCAGCAGTGGTAGCAGCCGTTGCGAAACGCGTGGGCATTCGGAAGAGAAGGTGGAAAGAATCCGCTTGAGAAGTATTACCAGCACGGATGTAAGTAGGTGTACAGGTCGCAGCACTACAACCAGCAATGAACAAATGGTTATATCAAATGAAATATGCCTTGATGCAAATAAGGAAGGAGAGGAAGACGTAATCCCACTTCCAGCTTTTCTATGGCATTCCCCCCTCTCTCTACACAGAAACCCAGAAGGTGACCACAGTTTTCGCTCAGGAACAGCACGCACAACAGCAGCCTTGCACGACCGTCCAGGTTGTTTCCAAAACACGTTTCATTCCACAGAGACGTTGTATAATGAAGAAGAGAAACTCAGGCCTGCGGCGACAATAGGCAAGGGGGGTAATAACCACGCTGACCAGAGACATTCCCTCGGCGATGGCGGCTCCTCAAATACAGCAACCTTGCAAATGGCTGATTTTGAACTAGCAGACCCTCGTTTTGGAGGAGAAGCCAGTCTGCTAGGGCGAGGCACATACGGAGTTGTTCGGCTGATGCGACATAAACCGACAGGGCGACTGTATGCGGTAAAATCAATTGAAAAAAGCAGTGTGGTTGAGGCAGGGATGGTGAGCCAAGTGGAGTTTGAGCTCTTGACGCAGAAGGACGTTTTGCGTCATAGGAATATTTTGCGCTGTTATGCCTTCATGGAAGATATAGACCGTGTACACATGATTCTGGAGTATTGCAGCGGCGGAGATTTGTACACACGGATTCGCACGCAACCTCAGCGCAGAATCAATGAGGAGGAGGCCTTTCTCTATTTCGCGCAGCTTGTGAACGGGCTGCATTACATGCACACGCGCTGCATTATGCATCGGGACTTGAAACTAGAGAATCTGCTCCTAGATAAAGACGGAGTGTTGAAAATTGCAGACCTCGGCTGGTGCACCACTATTCTAGGGAAACGGAGAAATTTCAACTTCTGCGGCACTTTGGACTACCTTGCGCCCGAAATGGTTAGAGGCGACGGACACGATTGGAGAGTCGACCTGTGGGGAGCCGGTAGGGCATGGAATCAACGGGCAGAAGAACGCTAAAGAAGAATGCAGGCACGAGACGTGCTCTTCGTTTGCACGCCAGTGTAGAAGCGTGTATCTCTACCTATTTTCACTGCGTGTGTAGAGTCCTGTAGGTGCTCCTGGGCAGTGGGTTGATACATTAACCGTGATCCTCCTCGTCGAAGCTAGGTAACTGTAGGTATGAGCGAATGTTACGGCGATTGAGTAGACGTGGTCCGTTTTATTCTTGACCTTATGGTTATTAGCCCTGCATCACATGTGTCACGGGCTTCCTTTGCTAGTTGATCTCATGACTTTTGCAGCACGGATATGCTAGCGGATCTCTGCTTATTATGCTCGGGCAGAATGTAGTGCCTTCTGTGGTGTGGTCTACGTCACAGTTGTACAGTATATGCACTTGCAGATGCAGATAGTTGCTAGACCCTTTGTGTCCATGTGTATGAGTTCACCTTTGTATGTAGTTGACTGTGTGTTCGTCCCTGTCTGATTTTCATGGCAGGCATTCTGCTGTATGAGATGTTGGACGGGAAGCCTCCCTTCCAGTCAACGCGACATTTGGAGCTTGTACAACAAATTCTCAAGGCAAAAATAAACGTGCCTTCGGTAAGCTTTTCTTTTGCTCCGCCAACAGCTGCCTTGGAGGCTGCTTTCAGCCGCCTGGGGTTCTCGTCGGTCCCCAGCAGAGTGGTGCTACATATCTGCGTACAGGTGTGTGGAGGTTCAACAGGGCAAGGGTTCTTGGAATGTGACATGTAGTCTGCAGGAGATATTCCACCTACAGCTAAATCGTATAGCTTCTGCTCTACCTGCGTCGCATACGTGCTTCGGAGAACAATTTTGTGTGTTCACTCGTATGTACAGCACATTCCTCCGGACGCCGGCAATCTGATCGAGCAGCTGCTGCAATATGACCCCGAAGATCGCATTCCGCTTCACGGTAAGTATATCTAGTACAGCAGGACTATTTGTTGGCGCTAGCCACAGTGCATGCAAATCGTGTGCTTTGATACAAGTGTAGACGTACACAGCGCACGCATGGGCAGATGGGTTTCACACACTCACTTGGATGCCGTTTATGTTGTGTAAGGCGAGGGCACCAGGTCTACGATGCCACGTATATATGTGTGGGCGCGTCGTGCATACGAAAATGAGTTTGAGCGTTAGCTACGTAGAGTATATTCATATCTCTCTAAAGAAGTAAGCACAATGCACCATGTGGATAACTGGAAGCCACAGTCGTTCTGACGCACGCACCTCTTCGCAGGTAGACAAAAGAAGAGGTGTATCTGTATACCTTTAAGCAGAAATATATTTTTCTAGGACGAGCTGCGGCTAAGTATTCAGCTCCTAAGTACGCCTGACTATTCTTCTTTCCAATGCCAGGTGTGTTTGCTTATGCAAACACCCATGTGTATCTTCGCATGTACATACCAAAGCAATACGAAGCGGTGCATTAACCTTGGCAGAAGTTATGCTTGGGTCGCCTGTCTGGCATCTTTCGCTTTCTAATCTTTTTTCTTATAATGCGATCTCCTGTATGCAGCAATCTGTCAACACCCATGGGTGAAGCGCATGTGGAACCAGCTGAAGAAGCACTACTACAACGTTTACCCGAACGCTGCACCTGCTGCTTTCGACCTTTGCTCACCGGCGTCGACTGCAGCGCAGCAGGTTGAGGATGCTCTTTCCAAAATAAGAGGCTCTAAAAAGCCCCTGGTAGATCTGCGCGACATCTATCCCGTAGAGACTGCAGTGACAACGACGCAAATTGTGGACGGGTTCACAAAAACAAAGAAGATCGACCAGTTCCATCCTGCGCCAGTCAACGGGGCCCAACGCGATCCTTCTGCCGCCTGCTTTTCCGACGGCTCTACTGCACTTGACATGCAACAACGCCTAGAAATTGCAACTACTGTTGCAGACCGAGGATATGCAGATAGTGCAAGGCCGTATTCGGAAGCTACCGTCGGTGCTGCCCAACATCCGTGCGAGACGCCAGCAAGCGCAACCTGTACAGGGGCCAGGATCGACAGTATACCTTCAGCCG